>KN837224.1:84607-122671 GCA_000827215.1 Sphaerobolus stellatus SS14 | reverse complement strand
ATCGGTATTGGATGCACACCGCCATCTGTCGCTTTCCCGCCCAAGATAAAAAAGAAAGAAGAAAAGCAACTTGGCCTGGCTCTTTTCCCCCTTCAATAAACCTGCCCACCATCAGAATTGAACCCTGGGGCCAACTGGGGAAAGAGCAGATAATTCGGATCAACCATTTACATAGCGCTATTGCTACCGTGCTACAGGGATTTCTGCTGCTTACTGCTTTGGATCCCCCTATGTGTCAATTTTTAAGGTCTATGCGGGCGAAAACATGTATATGCGAGTGTGCCTGCGCATTGATGACACCAAGTGTTGCATCCTACTCTACAAAGATAGTATATATTCCGACACTATCCGGACTTTGATGCTGGTCAAGCCAAGGCTTCCTCTCGCTTGAATTGTTATTCAGGAAGTTCTCGGAGATGAATAGATATTGTAAATATATGAATAGAATGCTTATTTAGAGGTTTCTATTTTTCGTACACTGTAAATGGCCATAAACGGGCCGTAACTGTTCTGATGGGCATGGATTCTATTTATGGAACTGATACAGTACAGAGTGTGCCATAAACAGCCGTACACTATACGGCCGTAGCCATTTACGGTACGGTGGGGAGCCCTACAGGCCACAGCGGAGTCTGGACCTGAGTCCGAACTTCACAGCAACCAAGTCAAAGATGCTGGGTCGAAATGTAGGTGCAGCATTGCGCGACCATATTAGGAAAAGACAAAGAATGAGTCTACCTTCCGAATGCTCTCCTGAAGAGTCACTAAAGCCCCGAACAAGACGCACTGTTAATGGGGAGGTCCAGGAAGACGTCGAACTGCTGCTTCAAGCCAGAGATATCGAAGCAGGCTTGGCTCAGATGCGTGAAGAAATAGGGATACCCCCAAGCCCACCCAGACTATCACAGCGTGATATGGTAGGGCAGCATGGAGAAGATGTGCCGATGCAGGAAACACAAAGGACGTTTGGCTTGGTGTGGGAAGAAGAAGGTATTTCAACAGTGAGCCTGAATATCTGCTGTTGTTTTATTATTAAGTATTAACAAACCTTGATTGATGCAGAATATGGGACATGAACATGAACATTATTCTTATAGTAATGTGACAGCCGACTATCAAGATCCTAATAAATTCCAACAATGCTTGCTTGATGCCATGTTCGCCAGGGAAGAATTATTGAAAGGGTCTCGATGTTGTGGGGCTGTGACACATGAAGGGCCGTTTCACAATTGTATTGACTGTGATTCATTGGCAATGTATTGCTCGACATGTATTGTGGAAAGCCATCGACATCGTCCATTACATCAGATCAAAACATGGAATGGAAGGTACTTTGAAGATGGATCCCTCGCAAACGCAGGGTTAGTGCTGCATCTCGGGCATGCCTTCACATCATGTCTCACTGGAGGAGGAAGGTTCCATAACCATCTAATGACTGTTATGGATATAACAGGGCTACACAATCTTCGATTCACATGGTGTCGCTGCTATGGCTTCAGCAACCTCACTGAAGAGCTCTTTAGACTGCAGTGGATCCCAGCAATGTTGTTATGACCTGGGACTGCATTTACCTTCCGTGTGATGAGGTTATTTCAAATGCTCTCACATGTCACCCACACAACCTCCTGGGACTTCTGTACAGTGCTGCAAAGGATTACAGACAATGTTCAACCAGATCTCCTGCCAGTATGTATTGCATTAATTGTGCAGTGCTGTGACTGACTGAGTATTTAATCATAGGAGGTGTATAGATCATTCATTCATGTTCAGCTCCACTGGAGAGTAGCAAGGGCCTACAAATGAGGCGGGATGACCCAAGTCAGGAGTCAGGGGGATATGCGTCAGTTGGGACTGCAATGTGTGTCATTTCCCTGGCCTGATAAAAACATACCAGATAACTGGCGAGACAATCCTGATGCATAAGTTACAATACTAGCCAAACCTTTGAAAACTGACTGAACAAGAAAATCAGAGACTTGATATACTCGACCTTTATTGCAATAGATGGGAATTATCGTTTGTCAAGGAATAACAAGGGTGGGGGAGAAGTCATTGATCCATCCTACTTTGGGGATGATGCCTTTTATGCACCAAGCGGAGATTACAAGGAGTTTTGCCTAACAAGGGGAGGAGCGGATGATGAGCTAGTGGTAGGTGGTTTAACATACAGGTGACTGTTTAGGAAATATTGATCACTGAGCAGGATATCACATGTTGTTGGAATATTGTAGCAAACGATAGTAATTACTTCGAGCATGTGGAATATACAAGAAGTTCCTGGAATAACTATATGACTCACAATGAGTCATAACAAATATAAGTTGCTTGTGGAATATTTAAGAAGATTACAGAACTTACCATAATGTCCTAGTATAGGATCTTTCTCTAATGTATATAAGCTGTCACATTTGTGCTGTAATAAAGTAGGCATTGAGCCTTTCCATTCATTTACATATTTACTTGAACTCTGTTCTTACTGCACTTATCTCAATACATGTCGAGGGCATAAGTCAGGAAATACCACCTGATTCAACAACTCTCCCTGAAAGGCATCATCAGGATTGGTCTGTGGTGTATGTGCACGATCAGCAACTTTCTTTCATCATGGCACAGTGGACCTGGCACTGAGGGAGAGGTAGGTTGTCATTTCTTTCTTGTATCAATAATTTGTCATAACATTAAACCACCAACCTGGTTAGGTTTGTTAACATAGATTTCGCCCTCATCAATATCCTCCTTGGTCTGGTAAAGGCTGGATTAAAAAGAATTGTTGTATCATACAATGTAGCATGCAAGTACAACATCAATTTCGAAAAACACATAACGCACAAGGATTGGCCACTTGTGACAACAAATGAACTACAAGCTTTGAAAAATATTACCCTCACATAGCTTGTGCCGAAGTTCCATCTAGCGGCACACATTGATAGATGTGCTGACAAGTATTCATTCAACTGGATGAAAAATGTTGGTAGAACATGTGGAGAAAATGTGGAGAGTAATTGGTCGTCCCTAAATGGTTTGGCAACATCAGTGCGGGAGATGGGCTTTGGGAGCCGCCGTGATGCTATTAGTGATGCAATGCTGCATCATAACTGGTGGAAAAACACGCATGAAATTAAGTTTGCAGAGTTATAAGTGGACCAATGGTATTAAGGAAACAATTCTAGGTCGAAGAATCCTCAAGGCATTTGGGGAGGCTATTCAAACATGGAAAATGAAGAGACAATCATTTGCTGAGCTGGAAGAGGCTCTAGGGACAGAAGTGGTGGATCATTTGTGTGCCAGGAGTGCAATCTCTGATGGAAGTCAATTCCGTCCACAAACTATTGAGCAGCGCACACGAGCAAGTATCCTAAAGTTACTGCAGCAAGATGATGGCAGCTTTGGCCCTGAATATGGCTCACTGTTAACCCGAGTGATGATAAGTGTTGGTATAAATCAAGGACTGGAGATAGAATTGTGTCAGTACGTGTGTCCAACTGGAATTAAATGGGAATCATTAACCCTGATGCCTTTATTATAATCTAGGATACAGTTCAAACATCAACGTGATATGCAACCACCAACAACTGATATCCAATGGAATAAGCAACAGGAATCTCGGGGAAAGCTGTCACAGCTTGTTGAAGGATGGTATCGCAAACTCGGTGATTTTCTGCCGGGTGATGCCATAGATGCTCTCAGCACAGGAGACATGGGACCTGAATACCAAACGAAGACACGTATGTTGGGATGGAATGGTACGGAGGGTAGGACATATGTTTGCAAAGTGGGATACAGAGTGTAACCGTCTACATTTGCAGCGTGAGCCGTGGTCGACCTACCATACATTCGGAGGCGTAATGCCGGTAGCAATGACCGTACGGTTCGTCGCAGGTAACCCTACCTACCTGTCAATATAAGCAGCTAATATTCAATATATGCATCAATTGAACCAAATACAGCCTGTCAGAGCTCTAGTTCAGTATGGATCCCCACAGCAGTAGGTAGCAAACGTACATATGGGCCGCTCCAACGGGGGACCAGGACGTACGACTGCTGCAGCTTCAGCTGTGGCACCACGCATACATGTGTCCAGGGCTCTGGCTGGCATCGTGCCATACGTCTACGGTGGCTCCAACGGCGGCACACATACGTCCGTGGCACATCTGACCAGACCCCCAGACATACGTGCACCATGACTCCAGTCGGCGTCCCCGACGTATGTCTATGGTGGTTCCAGCGGACGTGGGAAACATACGTCTTAACCGCCTACATTTGCAGAGTGAGCCACTGTCAACCTACCATACGTTCAGAGTCGTAATGCCGGTAGCACTAACCGTACGGTTCGTCGCAGGTAACCATACTTGCCTGTCAATATAAGCAGCTAATATTCAATATAGGCATCAATTGAACCAAATACAGCCTATCGCAGCTCTAGTTCAATTAGCTTTCATTTGCTGGAATATGACGCACGAGCTGTATGTCTCCAGGCGGCCGTAGCTGGCATGCAAATGGTATGCCCCTACCTTTTAGCAAAGGCCGTTAGTACAGTATACCATTCTCACGTTAAGACCATACTTTCTTATATCTGTATACTAGTTATGGGCCCATATAATGTATCTGTTCAGATTTTTTGAATGAAGAAATCATTTGAAAATTTACCAGACTGTCAAGGTATTTTAAAGATTTTCTTGAGATGTAAATTTGGATGCTGCCAGTGTTCTAAGACACTGGCTGTTACATGCCTCCTGTCCATTCACCTAACAAAATCATATACAACTTAATCTGGGCCAAAATAGAACACTAGAACACCTTCACTGTATCCAACCTGATATATTATCTCTACTACCCTGAGACCGTTGCTATACACAGAACATTTTGAACAATATTTTCATTATCCTTATCGCTGCGAGGAGCTGCAAGAATGTGACTATGTCGAACAGGTTATCCCAGTAACGTCTGCCAGGCACAAAATCCAATCAGGAAAACAGGACAAGCTGTTGCCTACTTACAAACCATTCCCTCTCAGCAGTTGAAACATTCTATTTACATGCTGTCTTATCACACTGACCGGCATCTTACCAGAACCTATAAATATCGAAGGATAGTGTAGCGAAGTCATTAGCGAGAGAGATCCTTCCGGGGTCATCAATACTGACCGCAATATGGCAACTGAAACTCGCTAACGGATGACGGAGAAACAGGTCGAAATATTTGACCTCTTACTCACAGAGAGCCTTCAACTTGAGTTCAACGAGCCATCCACACTCATATTCATAAAAGGAAAACCAAGCGGAGGTAAAAATGATCTCCTGGACGCATTTGCCTCTTTTCTCTGAAGCAAAGGTAGAATTATTTTGATTGTAGTAAAGTCCGCTTTAGTTGACTCTGTATATGAGAAAGCATCCACAGCTATCCCACATTCTACATAGACCTATTATGTTACACCGTTGGACCAATAGTCTTCTGGTCAGTTGCTTGGGTAACCTCTCTCTTCTACTCCTTGAATTTCACTATAAGAAATGGCAGTAAACAATTAATTTCATTCAATGGCGAGCTCCGGCAACAGACTTGAAAACCGAGTCATTGTAAAATGTGTATAAATCAAATTTCAATGCATTCTCATGCATATTTTGACTGACACTTTATGCGATAAATTAAGGCCGCTCTACTTCATCCGGAAACCGTTTATAATACCGTTTCCGATGAATTTATGTAGAGCACTGAGTGACTTTCTCAGTGCCAAAGAATCCCAACGAAATCCCGTTGTAGGGTCCATCATGATCAAAAACATTTCTAACTAGACCGTCCCCCACCGTGCAGTGACCGGACGGGTTCTCATTGCCTGTCCGATCATTCGTGCCAAATTTACCGACACAAGAAAAGGAATTGGACATACCGGAACAGGACTCCCAGGTGCCAGCATCAGTTATATGTACTTCGCCCTGCGGATGCTCATAACCCATAGAGATAACTGTGCAGTATGTGTCTCAAAGCACCGCCATATTGCGAGAAAGCTACGTACTTGGGACAATTGGGACTGGATCTTCTTTGTTATTTATCCGCGTTAGATTTGGGAAGTGAGCTGTAACGGGAGATGAGTCGGTACGTAAACTGTGTTTTAGTCTTTTGCGTTTACCATCGACATATTGAGCGAAAATTGGATTCCCAACTCGAGGCATTCCATACGTCACTAATTTGAATTGGATGGTCGATGGTAAGTGGAGTGGCAAATATACCGCATCAAGCAATGCAAGAGCAGCTCCGAGGGAGTGACCCGTGATGGGAACCTTATTCGTATCAGTAAAAGGCAAATGAGATGGGGTGTTTAGAGAATAAGCGTCATTGAAGTTCATTCTCGGGATAAAGCTGCAATTGCATGAATATAATGAAAAATATGGCAGAAAATGTTGAAAGAACTCACGGAATAGCTATAAAATATATAACGAAGATCTGGTTGCACTGTGAAAACTTCTGAGGTGTATTGAATGATTCTGAAAAAATTCTGAGAGCAAAGCGGTGAGTTTACAACTGAAAAATAACGAAGAAATCACCAGATGAAAATACCAGGCTCTAAAATGACATCCTGCACTCTTCTAGTACTCTACCCACGCATCTCAAATTATGCCGGGGGGATCAGAAAATTCTGGGGGAAAACCGGTGAATATATATCCAAAAAAGATCGAAAAACTTGACGGAAGGAAATACCAAGCCCAGATAAACACATGATGCGTCTCTTCTATCCTCTACACACATCTGAAACAATCCTAAAAGGCTCAAAAAATACTGCAGCAAGGCAGTGAGTTTAGTAGCAAAAATGGTTGAACAAAATCCTCATGGGGAGGACATACTAGGCCTCAGAAACATACCCCATTCCTCCTGTACTTCAGATGGATCCCTAAATAATGCTGAGATGTTGCTGTAAAAGAATCCTAACAGAAAAGTGGTCATTTCCTGGATAGAGCGACGGCCTCATGAATATAAAACAAAAAATATGATAGAAATGCTAAATAAAAAAACTTACGGGATGGCAATAGCCAGATATAACAATAATCTGATGGCGTTTATTGCCCTGTGGAACCTTCTCAAGCATATTGAATGGTTCAAAAAAAATCTGAGAGCAAAGAGGTTAGTTTACCGCAATATATATATAGAAAGAAACCACCGGACAGACATACCAGGACCAAAAAACCATATCAAGGCCTTCAATTATCCTCCAGATGCGTCTGAAAGGATGCTGAAAGGATTAAAAAAATTCTGGGGGAAAAGCGGTGAATATTCATGCAGAAATGATCGAATAGCTCAGTGGAAGGACATACCTAGCCAAATAAAGGTGTTACACCTTCCTTAACCCTCTATATGTATCTCAAAATATCTTAGAAGGATATATATTTCTGGGGGAAATGTAGTGAGCTGATCGGTGAAAAATGAAACAAAACACAATTGAACAAAACAATAACTCACTGAGAGGAAATATCAAGTGCCAAAAAATATGTTCCGCACCTTCTGTGCTCCATATGCATCACCAGCAATGCTAAAAGGTTTCAAAAAATCTGGGGGACAATACGGTCAATATATACCTGAAATCTACCGAAAAATACAGTGGATTGACGTACCAGGCTACAACAAAATTCGCAGCGGCTATCCCGTGCACTTGAATGCATTATAAAGATTCCGATACAAGTTAGAATACTGTGAGATATTTCTGGAGGCAAAGCAATGAGTAATTAAGTAAAAAATTGTCGAAAAACTCATGTAACGGTAATACCAAGTTGAAATAAAATGCTCGGCCAGTATATTACTCATGGATAGATCTAAAACAGTGCTTGAGAGGTTAGGAAATATTTCTGGAGGCTAGATGCTGGGTAATCGGTCCCAAAAAATCATAGGAAAACTCACCGAGTGGCAATAACAGGCTCAAATAAAATATCCAACTCGTCATATAACCTTTAAGGGAATACATCAGATGTCTGTCAGAGTATTATAAGATATTTCTGGGTATAGAGCTATTAGTATATGCCGGAAAATGGTTGAGAAACCTTACTAGACGGGATATCGGGCAAAAATAGGTAACCCAAACCCTCCTTAATGCAATAGAACATAACACAGCTACTTTAAAAGGATTTATGCGTTAGAAAGAAAGTTTATTAACAGTTTTCAGTCCAGGAGAGGACTTACTACGTGTAAATCATGCATTGCGTCAGTGAATACTGGGCTCGAACATTCTATACTACAAAGGAAACAGTTAATATCATGAATTTTGGTTGGAAGGCATTACTTACTGTTAAGCAGACAAACCATCAAGTTGCGAGGGGTAGAACGGGTCGATCCAGGTCGTGGGGAGAAGGAAAGCCACAGGCGCGACACGAAACCATCCGTCACGTGACCTGCTCGACGCGCGACGCGCGGAACCGAACCGGCGAGCCAGCCCACCGGTGCGCCGGCACGCGCGTGCGGATCATGGCTTCAGGCGCGCGCCGCCTGAACCGTGTAAATCTAGCGAGGTAAGTGTTAGCCGATGATTTGTAAGCGTCGCATCCTTACATGGTAACCTTGGGTGTTGTCATCCACTCTCCACTCTCGACCAGCCACAAGTTTAGTTCTCACTATTTGGCGGGTTTTCTGAAGTATGAAGTGAGTCCCTAACAGAAGACTGGTCATCTCCCGAGATTGCCTCAGCTTGCTGGTATGGTCGCCGCGTACCGCTTAGACATTTGAATTTTGGTCCTCCGTAAGAGAGAAAAACGGAAGGGAAGGCGCTGGGGATAACCGGTTTGCCGAATTAACGGTCTGGAACTGCGACAACGCCGGTGTTTATATAGGTAAGCTTGCTCCATTCAGTTATCATGCTTATGCAGTCTTCGAGAAAATGAGAATATTTAAGCCCTTATATAATTAGAAGTTTATTCTTACGTTTATGTTGAAAGTTCTAAAAAATTGCAGGCTGGTAAAAATAACTAACTTCGTTAATGCCTCAGGCGAGTAGGATATAATACTGTCGACCATGTCCTTTCGAAATTCAATTTCTGGTACTGGTTAAGAACAGATTTCTGGGATTCGTGTTTTAACGCTGTGTATATAGTGCTGAGGTTCCTTCAAAGACCCACGGTGAATAACGGACTCGTCTGTACTTCAGGCCTTTATTTAGCCCCCCCATGAGCTATTGTCCGGTATCTATATAGCGTTCAAGGTACCTTCAATGAACCACGGTGAACAGCGGATCCTTCCGTACTTGATGTCTTTATTTAGCTCCCCCATGAGCCATTGTTCATTATTTATATAGCGTTCAAAGTTCCTTCAAAGACCCACGGTGAACAGCGGACCCGTCTGTACTTCAAGCCTTTATTTAGCTCCCCCATGAGCCATTGTCCGAATGGAGCTGATGGATGTGTGATTCTTCACCCAATGAGTGCGCCTGCCCTGCACTGCATATTTCAACAAAATCATGCTTGGACACTATCCTCGAACGGAGATGATGGATACGATATTGTTTACCTAAGGGGGTTAACTATTAGCGCCGACCATCCTCGAAACCATTCATGGAAGTGTATGACTTTCTCAAGGTCACTACTACATAATTCGCCGAAGAATTATTGATAAATGAACAATATTCTGTGAAGCGTATTCTGGAATGAATACTTGTTCATGTGAAGGAGATTGACATGAAGAAATCACGCTTCGGTATCTACTCTCACCTAAGAGTAGGCAAGCTCCAAGTTTCGTCATCTTTCCATCTACCTTCAATGAACCACGGCTAACAGCGGACATTTCTGTACTTCAGGTCCTCATTTAGCTCCCCCGTGAGCCATTGTTCATTATCTATATAACATTCAATGTTCCTTCAAAGACCCACGGTGAACAGCGGACCCATCTGCACTTCAGGCCTTTATTTAGCTCCCCCATGAGCCATTATCCGAATAGAGCTGATGAATGTGTCATTCTTCACCTCATGACTGTTCCAGCCTTGCACTGCATATGTCACCAAAACCTTGCTTGGAAACTATCCTCCGAACGGAGATGATGGATATGACATTGTTTACCTAAGGGGGTTAACTATTAGCGCTGACCATCCTCGAAACCATTCATGGAAGTGTATGACTTCCTTAGAGTCACTACTACCTAATTCGCCGAAGAATTATTGCTAGATGAACAATATTCTCTGAAGCGTGCTCCTTATATATGGGAAGGAGATTGACCTGAAGAAATGCTTCAGTTTCTACTCTCACTTGAGAAGTAAGCAATCCCCAAGTTTCATCATTTTTTCATGGTCTACGTAAACTCCGGTAATATAACCCATATATTATATTTAAAGCAATTTGCATATCAAGCCTTCGAAATTTGATACTTACCTCTATCAACTAAATTATCCAAGTATGAATCGGTTCGCTTTAGAAATTATTATAAAAAGGCCTACGCATGACCTGTTCTACAGCACGTTTCCCACTGAAACGCGTAGTCGTCTCATACAGAATTCCAAAGCATCATGGCACACTTCTCGACTCTCCTCGCGCTCTCTATCCTTGCCCTTCAGACGGTCGCTTCACCCCATTATCAACCTCTTGCGGGTCTCAGCGAAAGAGAGCTTGCAGAACTTATTCCTAGGCTTAACGTTGTTATTCCGCCTCCTCCCCCTGGACCATCGAAGGATACCTTGGTCAAGTTGGTCAACAACAAGGCCCATCCATGGATGCCTCTTCGCGAAGGCGATACTCGTGGTCCCTGCCCTGGAGTGAATACTCTAGCCTCTCATGGAGTAAGTATAAACAGCTCGTCCATGCTTAAATTTATAAACCTGAATACTTTCAGTATCTTCCTCGCAACGGAATCGTAACTCCCGCGCAACTCGTTAACGCACTTCAGGATGGTATGCATGGATCTTACAAATAGCCGCATATTCCATCCAGCTAATTAACATCAAGGCTACGGGGCACAGAACGATCTTGCTATTGGACTGGCATACGCCGCGTTGTTGGTTGACGGAAATCCCCTTACTAATCTCGTAAGCATTGGTGCAAAGTCTCCCGCGACTGGTCTCGATCCACCCAATCCTGCCGCTATTGGTGGATTGGATTTCCATAATGCCTTTGAAGGTATAGTGCACACATGAATACAGATTAAATAAGTCTCTCAATGTGACATGTTTAGGTGACGCCAGCTTCACCCGTGGTATGCTCAATCAAATTTAAATTTAAGAATTACCTTTAATGACAACGCTTTAGAGGATTTCGAGTTTGGTGATAACCATAGCTTCAATCAAAGTTTATTCAACCAGGTAAGTAAGGCAGGAATAATAATCATCTATTTTTCTAATTTTCATATTTCCAGCTGGTTGATTTCAGTAACCGGTTTGGAGGGGGAAACTACAACCTGACAGTGGCCGGTGAATACAGGTTCCAACGTGTGCAGCAATCTATTGCGCAAAACCCTCACTTCTCCTTCACAACTGCTCGTTTCCTCACCGGCTATCGAGATATCGCATTCCCCACAATCTTCTTCGTCGATGGTCGTAAAGCCGATGGACAACTCAAATTGACAGATGCCTTAGGATTCTTCCGGGATAGCCGTTTCCCAGACGATTTCCACCGTATCGATGGATCGAACACTTCCGCCTTGGTTAATAATGCTGCGCAAGTTATATTCAATGCGCACCCTATTCAGCCAGGTGGAAATAATGGCACGGTTAATAGTTTTACCGTGGATACTAAATCCCCGACTTTCGACGATCCTTGCGGCATATACACGTCTTTCGTCGACATCGCGGTTAGCATGTATCCGAACCCTCAAGGTGTATTGAGGAGGAATCTTAAGCTCAACCTAGGCTTTCTCCACCAGGGTTTCCAAGGTTGTCCTCAAGTTTTCCCTTATGGACAGTAAAGTAACATAGACAACAATATGTCTTTCTATCTATTATGATGTCAGCAGGAGTAAAGATTATTGTCAGTTGTTTTCTCGAAACGCCTTTTCAATTGTGCTTCCAAAATCTATTCAGTGAAATTTATTTTCCTCTTGTAAAATTCTCAAATCTGCGAGGGTGGACGTTGGCTGATGAGGATGATGCTGATAGGTAGTGATCTTCGGACATGAATATTTTTTGAGGGTCGAAGCTGAGAGAAACACCTTAGCTATTAATCGGTATTATGCTCCGTGATCTCCTATTTCCGTATTGCTATTGACTCAGTCATAGAATGGTCATTCGATGAATGGATTCGGAAGGTATTTATATTTACAAATGAAACAAACTGCATGTAGAATTGGCTTGAGACATCCTGTCGGCAATGCCTCAGCCTGATGAAATTTATCTAGCACGCCCTTAGACTTCTCCTGCAACCAAAAGATCCACCAGCTTCAATGCCCTTCATCAGGAAAGCGGGCAACGGCGTCTAATTTTTCCGTAGCGCTACACAACTAGCAAACTTCTACAAAAATAATGGGCTTGTAGCATCGCTAGCTCTCAAACTCCTCTGGTTTGAACAATTATGAGTGCCAGGTCCCACATCACAACTTAGCCTCATTCCACCATCACATCCTCTCCCCACTCTTCAGCTGCATGCATCCGCTCATTTTGTAACATCCAGACGAGGGTACAACTGTTAAATCCCTTTTTTTTTATCTCTATAAGAAGCTGAAGTTACTGCAGGAGCTCTTTGGTCAAGGAATCAACTCTCCCTGTCATTGGTGAATGTTGTGTACAGCAGTATTTATCTCTTAGACTCTTAGTTGACCACTTTCGAGCTAATTAATCTGGAGCAGCCATTATGTCCATTACGTTTAGGCTTTGGCTGCTTACTATGTCTTTGAAGAGGGAGATTGAGTTAGGGACTGGTTCCTGGGGGAGACCTATAAGCCTTAGGTACATAGCCCATGCCTTCCAATAGTCTTGTTTACCAGCTAATATATGGCAATTCACTCCTACCCAGGCCTAAGACACCGCTTCATAATAGAGTAGAGTGACAAGTTAAGGACGATAAAGGAAATTAGAACAGCGACAACAGGCAATGGACTTCAAGGTATGTCTTTATCTCTCCTAAATGATTATAGAGCCGCTCTAAACAACCTCCCAATCTAACTACATATATGTTCTATACAAGTAGATGGTATCCTTCCAGACCTTGCTTCATTTGTCCTTCCCTTCTAATACTCTTGTGCTCCATATGTCAACTGCCGTAGTTACTGAAACCTATTCATGTACTAAATATGAAATATATGCTTCGATTTTCCATAAAAATACTGCGTAAATTTGCACGAGAATTATTGTATTAAATGAGTATTAAAAATCAATAAATATCGTACTAGCCATGCCTACTGAGACGACAGGTTCTATAGTTCACTGCATAAAAGTCTATAGTACCAACGGTCGCTACGCTGGCTCAAAATGGTGCGAATTCCACGGAAGCTATGACTACCATAGTTTACATAGATTACAAGTGCTACGGTCTCTATGGACGCTGTATAGCCTCTGTACCATTTGCCAGGTTTCTCGATGTTGTTTGAATCCTCCCCGCTCCCTCATCTCTTCCAAGACAAATGCATAACCGAACATCAAATCAACTGATGTGCACAATAATATACCCATTTGATCTAAATATTAGCCCCTTCGAACCCCCCATCTAAGAGGTTATACTCAGTTGTTATCGTCATCTAAATTTAGATATTTGAGTGGCGCTTGATGTTTGAGGCATTTGGATCCAAATCTCTTCTCCGTTGAGCGCTACCCGTTCCTCATCATTTCTCGGCGCGTTACCCAGCCGTGCCTCGATCTGATTTTGTTACCCAGACCTTGGAATACTGCCGCATGAGACAAGTTGGGTGCTGGGCCGATGCAGTGTACGGTTTGAACCTAGGTTACTGACTGCGGATAGAATATCTCCAATTTGGGTGAGTTATAACCCAGGAAAATAATATTACACAATCTTGTACATAACACTCAAGACAGGGAGATTAGCAGAGGAATAATAAACATAGCATTCACGAAAGCCATGCCCATGCCAATCAGGTCTCCTTGCATCAGAGTCAGAAAAACAAAGAGAACTGATGGAGAAGCCATTCAATGAAGAGGAGACTCGGAGCATGGTAGATAACAGACTAAGCAGAACAGATGTGTCATCTCCGTAAACCCAAAAAATAAAAATAAAATTAAGCTCCAAGACAGGAATTGTTTCGCACGATCGGGAAAGGTACTGGGAATCAACGATTTAGTGAAATCTACAAAGAATAAAACATGGGATCTCCTCTTGCACCTCTCATAACTCTGTAGCACTTGAAGCAGTTGAGACTACCGCAATACAAATTTCATTATTAACTAGCATACAAGGACATCAAGCTTTCAGAACAATGGAAGCAATTTATTATTACATCCTGATATGGAATACACTTGGTAGTACATGTAGAAGTATACCGCGCTTCTGTCCAGAAATGCAATGACTTGTACTGAAGGGACTTGGCTTCAACTTATGTGTTGCGCCCTGCAGAGTCGTAGGTTGTCTCTACTTCAGAGTTCAAGAGTTTTGAGGGTTATAGAGAAAGAGAATGAGAATCTGAATGGATTTAAGTCCAAGTGGAAAGTAACAAGAGTGCAAGTTGAACAGAAGATTAAATGAACACAAGATTCGATATTTGATTTCTGACTGAAGAAAAGTAGATACAGATGACCATATTTATATGAGTCAGACATTGAAGAAATAAAAGGAAAAACATAAGATCGAAGACTAAATCATAAGAATATAATTGGTGTAATAACATACCAAGCAAAGCCAGTGAGAAAACAACATAAAGTTAGAATGTCAAATACATCGGCTGAATCAATAGTAATCACTAACACATGGAATGAAGATGAAAGTCAAGATAAAAGATATAAAACAGGATAAGAAAATATCAGCAGAAAACAAGATTAGATAATGAACATGAAAGCCGCATGGGAAAGAACTCACGTGGGAAACAGAGTATATGCACATATATGCAGCTGACATTTATTCAGGAAAATATCAAAATGACACCAGCATAGGTATTTCCTTTAATATATTAATTTTTCAGATGCTAATGTGTCATTTACTGCAACAGATATGGCACTATATTCTGCAAAGTGAAGGTGGTAAAAATATCAATCTGTCCAGGTATCATTTTGCCAAAATCTATAGATTATTATTGGCATGAGCAGGTCAAAGCACAGTAATGTTTTGATGGTAATCCATTTGAATCTGCAAAAGCTTTGAACTGTGCATTAGGCAGCTTCAAAAGCTTTCAAGAAGTGGTTGTCCAAGAACAAGGCAATTCTAGCACCCTATGATCTTCAGAAAGGCTATGAATGCTTTGATTTTATGGATATAGGCTTTGTTCCTGAAGTGCAGCTGTCTCTGAGTCAAATAGTCAGCTTTATGCCTCTTTTTACTCTCACTTTAGTGTATTTTTCTCTGTATATAGTCACTTAAACCTCCTGAGAAGGCCCTTACAGAACTCCACATCCTTGACACTGCCATTCATGGTGTATCTTCATCCAATCACCATCGCAATGGACAAACTGAATGTGTTAATCAAACCTTGGAGCAATATCTCCAAATATATTGCAACTATCAACAAGATAACTGGTCGGAGTTACTACCATTAGCTGAGTTTGCTTACAATAACACTCCTAATGCTGCTACCAATGTATCTTCGTTCTTTGCTAACAAAGGTTATCACCCTAATATTACTATTCATCCGGAGTGTGATCTTTCTTCAGCTCGTGCCCGTGAATATGTGGTTAACCTTGATGAATTACATCAACACCTCAAGACTAGTATGAAGGAAGCCCAAGAGTGTTATCAAGGCCCTGCTGATCGTCGAAGACTTTTGGGCCCCGAGATGTCTATTAGCGACTATGTTTTCATCAAAGCTCAATACTTTCGGACTACGAGACCTTCAAAGAAACTTGCTGAAAAGTATTTAGGACCTTTCGAGGTTCTAGCCAAGCATGGTTCACTCTTGTATACACTTCGGCTTCCGGATGCTTACAAGATGGTGCATCCTGGATTGGCCCATACCCAGTATATATATATAAGAGAGCATGGTCTTAGCGTGTACATGGGATACATTTGAGCTGCTACTATCTAGGGGATGTGCACTTATGGCCAGCCTGCTATACGCTACCCTTGTGAGCCATACAATGTGTCCGGTTCCTACACTCCAATACCGCCTATTGATCCCTGATTTTATACTCCCAATCTGATATAGTGAATACATTTAGGTTAATCGTATTTTTTTACATAGTAATCATCCTCCTACTGTATCCTGTTAGGCACCTTGCACGTGTATGATATATACACCACCACCGAATGTCACCAGGTGTCAGCCTTACAAGCCATCCGCCTTTAGTGACTACCAAGGTATACGGTTCCCAAATATTGGACCACTATGAATACATACTCTTATGGGTCAAACCCACTGTGCAGACGTACATGGATACCGTTATTAGTGCAGGTACTTGTATACGGTTCATGCATATTGGACCACCATGAATACATACTCTTACGGGTCAAACTCACTGTGCAGACATATGTGGATACCGTTATTAGCGCAGGTACTTGTATACGGTTCACGCATATTGAATCACCGTGAAAACATACTCTTAACGGTCAAAGTCACAGCGCAGACGTACGTGGATACCATTATTAGTGCAGGTGCTTGTATACAGCACACGCAATTGGACCATCGTGAACACATACTCTTATGGGTCAAACCCACTGCGCAGATGTATGTGGATACTGTTATTAGTGCAGGTACTTGTATACTACTTTTAGGGTTTGCTTTTATGCAGATGGTAGGGTTTGATCTGTTTTATTTTGCTATTTGCACCAGCATTCCGTTTGGCAATGATCTTACTTATCATACATTTGGCAGGGTAAGCTTGCTTTCCGGCTGTACGATCGACTTGTCAAATGTTGGCTCTCCAACTTGCAGTGTGGCCATTGTTTGGGTTGTGCACGTACATTTTCCCTGCCTACTCCAGCTACATGACAGTGCAATGACACATGAGAGGTTAACCTACTGACATAAGATCTTGTTGATAATCTCTACAGATGCAGCATACATATATTGCGTATTGTAATAATACTTAGGGAGAATCATACATCCTTATCCCCTCTGTATGGAATATCTGAGAGATAAACGTATGTATTCTAGGTACCCTCTAGCTCCCATACATACAATGAGCACCCTCCAATACATACAAGGGATACTTATAACAAGGACTGCAGCAAGGCATTTGAGGTAGCATATGAAGCATTGGTTTAAAATCCCTGTAGTGAGTACTTAGAGTACCGCTGTCTAATTCATTCGTGTTAGTCAGGCCATAATCTCTGTGGACTCAGGCACATCAATACCAGTATGTAGATGTATTTTTGCATAGTATCCTTATTATTAAATTTGTCTATTGACATAGAACCATCAATTCTCTAAAATGTGTCGTTGCCTTTGTCTTCAGCATCCCAAATGTTGCTGCCGTCCGTGCAGCATATGCCACAGCTCCTCGTGGGACGTCATTGGTTCCTGACCATTCATCTCCTCGCCTTTTCCACTCTCCTTGGAGCCATCCAAAGGATTTCCCCACTCGTTCTCCTTCGGCTTTCAGGAGTTTAGTCTCCTCCTCCCATTGATCCTGACTTGCCTTGGCATGGAGCCATTCCAAACGGATTGCTTGGCGGAAGGCTCAGTTTACCTCCTCAAGCAGAACTGCCCAGACGTACCTTCTTTTGTCCATCCCTCCACCGCACCCTCAACACCCTCAATTGTTTCTCCTTCAAGGTCTAACTCAATCTTCCAGATCCATGAGAGCTCCTTCGGACCATTCCCTTGCCGTCTTGCCTCCGCTGTCTGTCTTTCTCCAATCGCTTTCCAGTAAGCCTGATCCGCCATCCAATCAGATAACATGATACAGTCCTCATTCCGCAAGCGTTGCAAAACATGCCAAGCACGATGATCATCGGCTATGACTTCATTGCCCCTTAAGGACTCCAATGCTATCCATGCATGCTCATACACTTTTCTCCATTTTTTGGCATGCCATTCGACCTTCTTAATCTCAGTTTCAGCCCGAGTCGAATTTGTGTACCCCGTATTTTGACGTTTGCGTCGAACAAGGAAGGACTTTAATCCTAACAGTGTACGGAGTCTCTTCAAGGCATCATGCGCTTGGCCAATCCTCAGTTCACGTTCAATTAGGGCATGATCCGTAATTCCAAGCTTGGCATGATCTGCGTGTGGAAAGCTTGATGGTAACCTGAGGCACATATCTTCTGGTGCTGTGCTGCCAGTACTGACTGCGTTCACAGCATCAGCTGGCATAAAATTGGCCAGTCTACGGAACCATCCCTCCACACTTTGAGACAGTTTACGGTGAGCTTCTTGTCGCTTGTTCCACTGAATATCAGTTGTCACCTTTTCCGTGTCACGCTGGTGCTTGAATTGAACTCTGTTGGGTTGTACAGTTATAAGATCTACATACTGTGCAGAAATTGAAAACACTTACTGACGTAGCTCCACTTCGAGACCTCGGTTGATACCCACACTTCTTGCTCTTCTCGTAGTTATCGTTCCGTATTCGGCTCCAAAGTCTCCATCCTCTTGTTGTAGTAATTTTAGTATAGCAGCTCGGTTTGGTTGCTCAATCACTCTCGGGCGGTACTGGCTGCCGTCTGCTACAGCACTTCTTGAACGAAGTCCCAACACCATTTCTTCACCCAGAGCTTCTTCAAGCTCTATCAGTTCTTGTTTCTTCTCCCTTGAATTCTGAATTGCTTCTGAGAAGGCTTTGAGTATACGGCGACCTGTATCCTACGTGTCAATAACAAATCATTAATAAAATGTTATTGAACTCACTCTCACCCGTGTTTTTCCACCAGTTATGATGCAGCATGGCGTCCGTAATGGCATCCCTACGACTGCCGAACCCCATCTCACGTACGGACGTTGCCAGTCCATTTAAAGACGACCAATTGCTCTCGACGTTCTCCCCGCATGTTCTCCCAACATTCTTGGTCCAATTAAATGAGTATTTGTCAGCACATCCTTCCACATGTGCCGCTAGATGGAACTTTGGAACCAACCACGTTAATTTGATCTTTTGCAATTGTCGTAGTTCCCTTTTAGTAACCAAAGGGCAATCCTGGTGTGTTATGCGTTTCTCAAAATTAAGGTTGTACTTGCATGCTACATCGTATGACACCACGATTCGTGTCAAACCTGCCTTAATACGATCCAGCAGGATATTCACCAGCGCAAAGTCGACATTGACGAATCTAGTGAGTACGTTATTGTTGTATCTGGTCTCTATTTGCAGGTTCATACTACACTCACCTCTCGCCTATTGCCAAATCCACGGTTCCGTGATGGAAAAAGGCTGCGGAACGTGCACATATGCCACAAACAAGGCCTGAAGAAGCCTTACGCGGTGAGTTGTTGTATCTTGTCGCATCGCCTGATTTGTGACCTCGACAGGTAATGTCCTGATACAATATTGCGTCAACTTAAATTATTTCACTGGAAAGAAAAACAATGCACGGCTATTTCGTCATCAGCTCCCCCTCGAATCCGGCAATACTCCTTGTAGTCCTCGTTTGGAGCATAAAACCCGTCATCCCCAACATATGAAGGGTCCGTTGCTTCGCCACCGCCTTTATTATTTCGTGACAGTCGATAATTACCATCCACTGCGATAAAGGTGGCGTATATTAGGTCCCTACAAATGTTGTTTTGAGCTCATGAATAAACAAACAAACAAACAAATAAATCCATAGCCATAGACTCACGCATCGGTATCATCCTTCCAGTTATCTGGAATATTTTTGTTCGGCCATGGACAAGAGACACACTCTAGTCCCAAGCGGGGAGTCATGCCAACCTCTTTAATACGTATCTGCCCCGCACGCTTATACCCCCTCGCTACTCTCCAATGACGCTGTAAGTAGATAAATGATCTGTATATTTCCTATTGCATGTTTTATTATCTCAGAAGTATGAAAAATAACCTTCACTTACTGGTAATAAATCCGGCTGCACATTGTCAGTTATTCTCAGCAGTGCCGTACAAAAGTCCCAAGCACTTTTTCTTGCAACATGTGAGAGCATCTGGAAAAGCTTCATTACCCTGAAGGTAAAGGCAGTTCCAGGACGTATCAGAGTAGCTGGAAGCCACTGAAGGCGAAACATTTCGCTGGCCAAGCTTCCAAAGCCATAACAGCGACACCATGACATCCGCACATTATGAAGTCCATTAACGTCTATCATCGTTACTAGATGGGTATGCACCTTCCCACCACCTTCACGGCACGTTGACATGTTGTGACCTAGATTTAACACTAGTCCAGCATTAGCCAATGACCCGTCTTCAAAGTAGGTGCCATTCCATGTCTTCAATCGGTGCAGCGGCGAGCACGAGTGGAAATCAACAATACAAGGCGTGCAATGAAGACTCTGTGAGTCACAATCAAGACAAGCATGAAACGGCCCAGCATGGCTAGCAGAAATGGCACAAAAATGGCACGATGAGCCATCCTCGACCTCCAGCATGGCTTCGAGCAAGCGTCCTTGGTATTCTTGGGGCTCTTGCGAGTCTGCGGCAGCACTAGTGTGTGTGTGTGTGATACAAATTCATTCACCTATAGCGAAGGAAGAGATTATTTAAGGAGATAATTTATTACTGAGGAATCAGCTTACCATTGTAAATTCATCATCTCGAGGCCAGGACGGCCACACCAGTCCATCGGCGTATGTTCGCTGCACTCCGTGAGCTGCCTCAACATCCGTGGTCTGTGGAAGGGGTGGCACATTGATTACAGGATTCTCTTCCTGGGCTTCACGCATTTGTGAGATTCCTGTTTCAATGTCCTGAGGGTCCACGAAAAGCTCAACTTCTTCCTGGAGTTCTCCATTGACAACACGTCGAGCTTTCTTGACCCGAGGATTTGAAGATTCTGGCTGGATATCAGCATTTCTTCTTTTGGTAATTTATTTCCGTAAAGTGGCCCCAGGATTTCGACCAAACATAAGTCTGAAGCTTGCCAGTTCTCAGGATTCTAAAGGTGGATAACTCCGCCAAACTCCGCCTCCTACTCCAAACCATGACGACGTCCGCTACATGAAGAAGCATATAGCACGTCAACGGTATGTCCTCTGCTTTTTTGAATTTGTTTCTTTTGTTCTAGGCTGATTTTTTTTAGTTCTCCGGATCGCATAAGTATTTCGTCTGACTCCGAGCAGGACGATCCGACTCCAAGCTCTCCAAAAGTTCGCCTCCCCAACGCTCTACCTCAAAGTGTCTCAAGTCCGCCGAAGACCGGCAAGCGTCGTGAGCATGCCATTTCTGGAAGACCTTTGGTTCTGAGGCCAGCGGATATTGCAAGGTTGGAACCAAAGATCTGGTTCAACGACCTAACAATGGACTTTGGACTGAGGTGCGTAACCGTCTTTTACGTGACAGCCTTATCTGACCATCATGTGCAGTCAATCTTTCCGCCGTCATCAGCTATCTGACCGTGCTCTTAATCGTCTGTGGGTGTTTTCGACCCACTTTTATTCCACGCTGAGAGAAAAGGGCTTTGATGAGGTAAAACGTTGGTCTCGCAGATGGGACGTCTTTGCCCAGGACTTGATCGTCGTGCCTGTCCACCAGGCATATCATTGGAGTATTGTTCTCATATGCAATCCTTCTGCTGCTATCTCCACCATGGCAAATGCCAACCAGCCTCCCCCTATAATCGTCTCAATGGACTCCCTCGGTAGTCATCAGGGATCGGCCAGACAGACCGTTGAAGATTGGTTTTTCCGAGTTGCCGAGCCTAAACTCCATGGTAGCAAATGGCGGGCTCCTGAGTCTCGGTCCCTTCCCGTATGATATATGTTTGCATTCTTTTGTTTATTGCCCACCACTCCCCTAGGTTCCTCTGCAGTCCAATTCTTATGACTGCGGCCCATACAGCCTGCACAACCTTTCGCGTTTCCTGATGAACTATCCTCAAATTTTGACTCTCGATGTAGGCATATTTTCTAGTTTGATCTTTTTATTCTTTAATCATCTGCTTCGCCCATAGCTTCCCATAGGCTCACACGAGTGGAACCATGTATGGCGCCCCCACCTAGCTGCTCATGTGCGCACAGCCCTGAAGCAACAGGTTCGGCTGCGAACCCATAACCTGTTGCCTAAGTAGTTATCATAGGCCTGATCCTGTGTCTAACGATAGGCTCCTCAATCGAAATATGTATTCGTCTTACCCTGAAATTCACATCATCATCAGAGTACTTATTTCTATGTAATCAGTAACCCGTGATCACTTGCTCCATCTTCCCTCGTCTTCCCTGCCCACCGGACGTACCCCTGTCCTCCATGTGTTAGGCATCCCTGAATTACTCCTTAAATAATTGGCCGAAGTGGCTCCCTGCAACGTCCAGCCACTTGACTCACCCGAACCACATCCCTCATGGCATTGCCATCGGGGGACCCTGGTGGAAGTGTTTCATTCATCCTCTTGAACTTGGTCATTATCGGCAATGGATCGCACTTTGCATTCATGTGCTGCTTTTGTAGGACCTAAACGCCAATGTATCAGCAAACCTACTTGAAGGCTTTCGGTTTGACCATCTCTGGTGTGCCAAAAAAATTTCTTGAAGGATTTATTACCACCGATCACTGTCATCAGGTCAATCACCTCCACATGGTGATTATTCTTTGTGTTTCATCATATGGATTCATCACCTATTACGACGATTAGTCAGATTTACTACCACCGATCACTGTCATCGGTTCAATCGCCTTCACATGGTGATTATTCTTTGTGTTTCATCATATGGATCCACCAACCTATTACGACGATTGGCCAGTCGAGCCAAACACGGTGCCAATGAGCTACTCTCTGTTGGCCACCTGAGGACAGCGCTCTCTGGAATGAGTGTTAAGTTTGATCTTTGTTAGGTTGTTGCATTATATGAATATATTATTCCGGTGTTTTCCCGGATGCCCCGGTTCGATAGGGCTCGATGCAGACTTCACAGGCACAATTTACACGGTCGATGCGAATAGGCCGGCAGTACTCCCTGAGGCCCAATACCCATGCGCATTATCAGGGGCTCTACGATTTATGCATGACCTGAAACTCTCGATGATTGGCTTTAGAGTTTTTCTCTGACAAAACCTATGCGCCCCCCACTGATGGCACACCTATCTACCGGGATCTGTACTTCCACAATAAACCCCCTTCCTGCGCTGCCCGAATGTATGAACGAGTGCCAATAGACAAGAGAGTAACAGCCTCTTCGAACACCAGTACTGCTTGCGCGATTTTGAGCGCCAAACTGTTCGATTCTTTGAGTAACTCAAACACATGTTCAAGCAGCAAAGGCAGCAGCTCCCGGAGCCGTACCCCAAGCGATTCGGCACATTCGTTGAGTGTTTTGGCTTTGGCTGGTGCTGTTTGATAATCACCTTTGGCATCAAAGGATCTTACCTTAGCCAGCCAGTTCGATCCTATCATGTACATCTCTCCTTCCCCAAATGTCCGTTCATATTCGGCCCTTACACGTCTGCACCACAAACGGGGGAAATCCGTCGGATTTTCAAGTATTTGTGTTTCCACCGGCGGATCTGCGAAAATACGGAGGACTATCACCAGACGGAAAACGGAAGATTTAGTGGACTCGGCGGAAATCCGCAGAGTAGTTTGATGGGCGAGGGCTTTGCACCGACGCTTCCGGTTAGTTTTGATTTCCTTTGCAGTTCACTTCACGGAGGCAAATACACACAATATTATATATAATGCAGACACCAGCGAACGGCTTGCGAGATAGATTTACAGGAACAGTTGGTCCGCAGTGCTTTTAAGTCAAGCTATCCGATTCTCCCAGGAGTGTGAAAGGGATATCGAACATGGTTAGTGACGAACAAAGCGAACTGGAGGAAGGGAGAAAGACGATGGTGGAGGCTCGAGCACAAGAGCTTTGAACAATTCTAATTGACATGTGATGCGACGTGAGGTAGCTCATGTGTGGACTCAGGCATTTTTCAATAAACACAGACAAATGACTTTTCTATCATAAATAGAAGACAATTCAAGATTAAATACTGTAATAAAGTAACAGCCAAAGAAATTAACGGCCCAAGAGGTTGCCTAATCGCATCTGAGCATGCTGAGTGACATCGCCTACTCCAGCCTGCGCACGTTGAGACAGAAATGGATTGGGGGACGGACTCGTAAAATGCATAGAAGAAGAACCAGTGAGCTGCGAACCTCTTCAGAGTAGAGGGGCTGAGCATGGTGTGGAGAGGACAGACGGCGCGGTCAGTTCAAGGTGAGGCGAGCATGTACCCTGGGAAAGAACGCGGCCTGAATTCTCATCGCAACCTTCTCACTGCATTCATGTTTAGATGTTACTCGAGTTTTGCTACTGCTTGCATCTAACGTTACCACCCTTTCTGCTGCTGATGAGAGGTCAAAATAAAAACATGGCAACAATTAATGTTTTCTTGAATGGAAATCTATATATGCATTTGCTTTTCTACATGTATTATACCATTAAATTGGAATTGAGATTTAGAAAACTTTTTGTCAAGGCAGATAAAGGCTTTACTGCCATGGTTATTCACCATATAGCAATGGTCCTAGGAAACGACTACAAAGCTACAAATATGATTCCATACAAGCGATGCAAACTGAGACATCTCTATTTTTCTTGCCAAGTGATAATAACTATTAGACCCCACTGCCTCAGTCAGGCAGCAGGTTATAATGACCAGAATATGATCCAGTTGCTAAAGAAGCACTTCAATGAGTATACTACCCCTCCTCTTGTTCTAACATACTGCCCACTAACGAGACATTATCTTTGCAGTATATTTCTGGCTAGGTTTCCGGATATTATTAAGAACACAGGTTCTTACTTGACGGACAACATTTGACTGATGTAGAATTTCAAATATCTATTGTAACAATGGCAGGCCCGTACAGAGGAGGATGGCTGTGTTGTATGCTCATCAGGTTTTGTTGTTTGGTCTCGCTCCATGAAGTCTCAATTTAGTTAGGGGCTTACATAGCAGTAGGATCCCGGGCTATCGTGTGTGTGGCGGTGTAGCCGTGTATAGCCCCCTAGACGTACTTCTAAGACCTAGCTAGGATGCCGTCCTGCGTATGGCCAGCCTTCACGTAGCACATACTGCTGCATACAGTAGTGCCGTCGTTGAGACCGTAGTTTCGCAAGGGTAATGGGAATATTGCATTTGTCTGTTTGATTGTGTTATTGGGTGGCGTTTGTTGTTAAATAGGAGCGTATTCGTTAGGGGCATAATTGGTATTCTATATATACCAGATATCGTGCGCTAAGGATGTACCAAACGTACGTCGGCATGCCCACCATACACGCAATTTCTGTATGGCCAGTCCTGCCATCAATGAAACGTATATCGTACGTTCGACCCCTTAGCTCATGCTGGGAGCCCCGTATCCCATGAAAATGGTTGTGCCAGGTAGACTTAAGTCTGTCAAGTGGGTACTGGTGCCTGGATTCCACATTCCAATGCTGGAACCTGCAACAATCAATCAGTTTGAAAATCATACTCCACCGGCCCCCGATCCTATTATGATTGATGATGAAGAGAACTATGAACTCGACGCTATCCTTGATTCAAAGATAGATAAAAGGCGTAAATGTAAACTTCAATACCTCGTCAAGTAGATGGGCTATGAGGGTACCAGACAAGATACTGATTGGGTATTAGCTACTGAACTCAATGCACCGGACCTCCTTGAAGAATTTCATTGCAAATATCCTAATAAGCCAGGACCTCTTTCCAAGTTATGATCAGATCCCGACATTGGACTCCGCCAAGGATTCATCTTCGTTTTTTTTATCTCTCATGACGTTTTCTTTTAAAATCATTCATTTTTGTTGTTTACTTCATTTTCTTACTCAGTCATTCTATTTCTGTCTTACATTTCGGTCCCCGGTTATTCTGATTGAAATCAGTCTTAAGGTTCAATTTTCTTTCAATATTTCACACTTTAAGTGTTAGACGAAATTATTACAATTAATTCTATACTACTATTACAAATGTACAAAACCAGATCCCGCTTCTACTCTTTCATTGTTTCCACATCCTCCTCAGACCCCAGTTCCTTCTCTTTCCCTTTCCCTTATCTACATTGGGTACTACTTCGGGCCCCTTCTCCTTCTCAACTTCTACTTCTTCGGGCGCCATCCCTCTATTCACCCTAGGTCTCTTGCTGGGACCGGACTCCGTATCTTCATCCTGTGGTCTCCTTCTCTTCATCCCGGAGTCCATCTCCCCGGATAGGTCCACCTCTCCATGACGGTTGAGCAGGGGAACACAGCCACCGAAACCCTTACCCAGTCTATGCCGGACTGAGATGCTTTTCATCTGGGTCCTGCACATTTGAGCTATATTGTTGTAATGCTCAATGACTTGTGACC
Organism: Sphaerobolus stellatus SS14; assembly: GCA_000827215.1. NCBI lineage: Eukaryota > Fungi > Basidiomycota > Agaricomycetes > Geastrales > Sphaerobolaceae > Sphaerobolus > Sphaerobolus stellatus. The sequence continues at coordinate 96,241 of KN837224.1, read as the reverse complement.
AGCCGTGGATTACAGTGTCTTGAAGGTTTTCGGGTACTGAACCGTGCTCTGCCAACTGATTCTCCAATGTTCGGAGCCCGATGTCTTGACCATCCACATTGGATAGGGCATTCAGAGACCACTGGAGGCCACTTATCACCTGTAAGTTGTACTGGTGATAAAAACTCTCCGCCTGCAGTCGGTTTCAGACCTCCGAGTTGTCACTAATATAAATAACCGCTTTTCTAACCTTACGGAGCTCCCGTTGCACAATCAAGTCTTGTGGACTCTGATATGAGCAGTTCGTCTTCCGATCCACGCACCGATTGCATGCGGATTTCTTGCCAGCAGAATTATAGTTGAAAACACATTTCAACTTGGCACGCTCACAGCCAACACAGGTCTCGCGGAACTCCATGTCGGTTTCGGACTCCGAGTCTAAATTGATGACCTAGTTCGAATTAGTAAAGTTCAGTTAATAACTTCGGTCTTACCTCTATTTCCTCCTTTTCTTTTCCTTTACCTTTCCCGGACCCCAATGTGACTGGCATTTTAGGCGCAGCTGTCTTTTTCTTTTCCTTCTTCTTCTTCGTTTTCTCCTCCTCGGACCTCCGCTTTTCGGCCTCCGCTTCTTCCTTCCTATATAAATCGAGCCATAGCCCCTCCAGTTCCTTATACTCCTCATCATACGCAGCCCAATAACCCTTCGTTAATACACTTTTCTCCTCCGCACCATACCAATTCCAATCTGGGAATGAACTCGGATCCCGTCTTGTCAGGAATTCCGGAATACAGCGGAACCCAGCCAGCGTTCTTCGAATATCCGTGGGTACGACGGCGGGCAGGCGTTTGACATCTTTTGATTTCTTGTACAAGAGGGTATTGGCGGTGGTAGTTTTGGAAGTGGAGGCTGCGGTAGACATTTTCGTGGTGAGAGGGGAGTGGGAAGGGGATGGATGGTGACTTTCTATTTCGGATGGGCTTGGTTCGGATGCAAGATGCTGAGTTCAAGTTTCCTAATGGGCTCCGTTTATATATAACAGTGGAACGTGGTTTCCCAGGCTATTCTCCGCATGACGAACTCATGGGTTCGGTCGTAAGGGGGAGCTACTGTCAAGACCTGTTCCTGATATCTACTTCGGACCTCCAATTCAATATTATTTCTTATTTCATTCAGACTCCATTATGTTATTCATCTTTGATTTCATTTACCGTCTTATGTTCTGTTCACATTCATATTGTTATCGGAACTCCAATATTATATTCTTTTCATGTATTCATTCTTTATCTTCGGATCTCTGTTTTCATATCTCGCTTATCTTTTATTGATGCCAAGCATCGCTTATGATTTCATGTGTTATATGTTCCACATGACTCTTACGTTATATTCTCATCGGCCTCCGATTTATGATTATCGCCAGCCAACCACATTCATTTGTATCCTTTCTTTATCTGTTTCATCTCCATATCCCTGACTATTTTCCCATTTATCTTTGGGCTCCATTTAGTATAAATGTCAAGACCTGATCCCGATATCCACTTTGGACCCTGATATGTTATTCATCTTTGATTTCCTTCGGACTCCGTTACTTTATTCATCTTTGATTTCGGTCTTTGTCTCATGTTTCTGTTCACATTCTATTTGATGTTGGACCTCCGACTTTACTTTCATTCTTATTGTTCATTCTTTATCTTCGGATCTCCATTTTTTCTTATCTCGCTTATCCCTCATCGATGCCAAGCATCATTTATGATTTCATGTGTTTATGTTCCACATGACTTTTACGTTATATTCTCATCGGCCTCCAATTTGTGTTATCGCCAGCCAACCACACTCATTTGTATTTCTCCTTTATCTGTTCCATCTTCGTAACCCTGACTATTTCCCCATTCATCCTCGGACTCCATTTAGTATAAATAGTCCCAATTGTATTATGGTTCAGCAGTCAGAAATCCACTTCGTTATCTGTTAACTCACCCAGCCTCTGTCTGCCTATCTCTGTTCTCGTTTCACTACACTCGGCCCCTGAGCATCTCACAACCAATTTGTCTGTGACAACCATTGGACTCCGAACCTCTGTTTGTCTGGACTTCATCCTGAAATAAGGACAACACATGCAGTTAAGGGCGCAACATATAAGTTGAAACCAAGTCCTTTCAGTTATATCATTCGGACTCCGAATTACTTACTTCGTTCTACTATATCCGGAGTCCGAAGTCACTCCTAGATATCAGGACGTAACAATAAATAGCTCAATTCGTATTATGGTTCAGTAGTCAGAAATCAACTTCGTTACCTCATTTCTGTTAACTCCCATCTGACATCTCTTCCTCGATTCATATCACCTTCGGGCTCCGAGAACTAATCGTACCGACGAGTCAAGTATAATCTTCAGCCTCCGATCTTACATCCATCAAGAGCCCCATTCTGAAATAAGGACACTGCATATGAATAATGGTGCAACACATAAGTTGAAGCCAAGTCCTTTCTGTTTATATCAACCAGACTCCGATTTACTCATTCGTTCTATTACCACCAGAGTCCGAAGTGACATCCAGTAATCAGGACGTAACACCCTGTTGCACCGGAGGATGAATTTGAAGAAGGGGACTGACTGGTCTACATTAGTCTATCAACAGAGGCAGAATTCATTTGCACCACTCAGACAGTATCACAGCGGCTGGTGGAGGCCCACAGCAAAAATGTAAAAGCAGTGTTCATTATCCCAGAATACTTAAAAGAGTTTGAAGAAGTATTTGCAAAGGATTCCTTTGACAAGTTACTGGATAGAAAGATATGGGACCATGCAATTGAATTGCTACCAGACTCCGAGCCCAAGAACTGTAAGGTATACCCTCTGTCTCCAAATGAACAAGCTGAATTGGATGAGCTCCTGCTCGAAAACCACAATTCAGGACATATCAGGCCATCCAAATCACCCATGGCATCGCCAGTATTCTTCATTAAAAAGAAGGATGGGTCCCTACGTTTGGTTCAAGACTATAGAGCCCTCAATGCAATGACGGTTAAGAACTGGTATCTGATCCCTTTGATTTTTGAACTTGTCAACCAACTTCAAGAAGCCTGATATTTCACCAAGCTGGACGTTAGATGGGGTTACAATAACATTCATATGCAACAAGGTGATGAACAGAAGGCCGCTTTCCAAACTAATAGAGGACTGTTTGAGCCACTAGTCATGTTCTTTGGCCTGTGCAATAGCCTGGTGACCTTTCAGACCATGATGAACAACATTTTCTGAGATCTCATCATGAAAGGGGTGGTTTGTGTATACATTGACAACATCCTGATATTCACCAAGACCATTGAAGAGCATCGTTGGATCACAAAACTTGTTCTTCAAAAGCTACAAGAAAACAAGCTATACCTCAAACCGGAGAAGTGCGAATTTGAACGGACACATGTTGAATACCCAGGCTTGATCATTTTGGAGGGCCGAGTGGAGATGGACCCAGTCAAACTAGCTGCGGTGACCGAGTGGCCAGAGCCTGAGAACAAACACGGACTCCAGTCATTCATTGGTATTGTCAACTTCTATAGGTGGTTCATTAAAAACTTCCCTCACCATGCACACCCCCTTTTCGATCCCACAAAAAAAAAAAGACTTGGCAATGGGGAGCCGGAGAGTGAGCTGCCTTTAACACGTTGAAAGAGTTAGTGACTTTGGCCCCGTACTTATACTGCCAAGCGACTCAGGCCCCTATCGAGTTGAAGCAGACTCCTCGGACTATGCAACAGGGGCCACCTTGTCTCAATTATCAGAAGAAGACAATAAATGGCACCTTGTCACTTTCCTTTCCAAGAGTTTGAGCCCGGTGGAACATAACTATGAAATACATGATAAAGAGATGTTAGCCATTATCCGAGCCTTGGATGAATGGCGGCATTTCCTCGAAGGAGCCCGACACAAATTCGAGATCTGGACAGACCACCGAAATCTACAATATTTTATGACTACCAAAAGGTTAAACTGACGACAGGCTAGGTGGTCATTATTCCTGTCCAGGTTCGACTTCACACTTCATCACAAAGCAGGCAAGTCCATGGGAAAAGCGGACACCTTGTCAAGGTGAGAAGATCATGGCTCGGGCTCCAATGACAAGCAAAACATCACTTTATTGCCTCCAGAACTGTTCATCATTAGGGCATTAGAGGGTATTCAGGTGGAGGGTGAAGAGCGGGATGTGTTACATGAGATAAAGAAGGGATTGACTACTGGAGGAAAAGAGGAGGCTGTGGCAAAAGCAGTGGAGGAGATGAGGAAGAGCAAGTGGAAGTCAATATGGTCAGCAGAGTGGTCGGAGTCCGAGGGATTACTAATGTTTAGAGGCAAGATATATGTGCCCCCGGACTCCGAACTAAGGAGGCAAATTGTGCCACAACATCATGACTCTAGGATCGGAGGCCATGTGGGTCAGTGGAAAACATTGGAGCTGGTGGGAAGGACATATTGGTGGCCACTAATGTCAAGGTATATTAGTCAATACGTCAAAACCTATGATCTATGCCTAAGGACGAAGATTCAATGTCAGCCTCTGATGGGGGAACTATAACTACTACCGGTACCCAAAGCGCAGTGGGACACAGTAAGTGTGGACTTCATAGTCGAACTCCCAGATGCACATGGATCGAACTCCTTCATGAACATAGTGGACTCAGTGAGTAAAAGAGCACATTTTATTCCAACGAACATTACTATCACAGCATGGGGCACAGCCCAAATTTATCTCAATCATGTCTGGAAGCTGCATGGACTTCTGCGCTGAGTGGTCTCAGATTGGGGTTCGCAGTTTGTCACTGAATTCACCCAGGAGCTCTATCATATGTTAGGCATCAAGCTCGCTGCAACTACAGCCTATCATCCACAAGGTGACAGACAAACAGAGCATGTAAACCAAGAACTGGAGCAATACCTACGGCTGTTTGTGAACCAAAGACAAGTGATGAGGAGAACTCATGGGTAGCCGAGCAGGATATGGCCACACAGGACTTGATCACACAGTTCCATCTCACTCATCCTAACACACCTCATCGCATTCGCACTAAGGCTTTCAACTCATTGGATTTTTCGCATATTTGACATGTTCATGCTTCGAGGACACCGCATTCCAGAGGGGGGGTGATGTCAGGGGACCCCCTCAGATTTCCACCTGGAACCTTTCCATCCGGAATTATCCCTCATGTCAACAACTCTCAGGGAGCGATTCCGTGTGAGGTCCCCCCTCAGCACATTCACCAAATATTGTGGCCGGAGAGCGGGTGGTTTGGTTGGAGGCAGTGGGCATTTTGTGAGGAGTATATGCACATGTAGTCATGGCGCATGAGTGATGGGTTGTATAGCGCTGGTCGGTCGTTGGGATCTTTTTCATTGTTTTTTTTCCGTTCACTTTCACTTTTCCTTGTTCCCCTTTGTCATTGGTTCATTCCCCCTTTCGTATTGTTTCCGTGTTCATTAGGTTATTGTTGTGTCTTCGTTCCGTGTTGATGTTTCCCGGTTTTGGACAGTATTTAGTGTGCTCACTCTGGCAGAAGCAATCCAAGTCTTTCTCTTTGGATTTCCCCTCTGCTAGGTGAGATTCCTTTCACGTGTATATATTTCATTCACTTATATCTCTTTGGATTTCCCCTCTGCTAGTCCTGCGTGATGTCCACTTGGCTCTCAAGGGTTGCCCTTACAATAAGCCTACCAGAGCACAAATAAATTACAAATTACCCCATATCCCATCCCAAAATTAACCAAATCTAGTAGGTCCCATAAGGGTGAATTAGGGCTAAAAAATCATATAGTTTTCATTCTGGACCCATGTTCCAACACCTCAGCCTTGGGGGACCTTCCTATTCCTCAAGGGTAATAAGCCAACCGGAACACAAATAAATTACAAAGCACCCCATATCCCTCCCCAAAAATAACTAAATCTAGCAGGTCCTATAGTGCTGAATTGTGGCTGAAATATGATATAGTTTTTATCCTGGACCCATGTTCCGACACCTCAGGTTCAAGAGACCTTCCTATTTCCCAAGGGTAATAAGCCAACCGGAACACAAATATATTACAAATCACCCCATATCCCATCCCAAAATTAGCCAAATCTAGCAGGTCCCATAGTGTTGAATCCTGGCTAAAAGATCATATAGTTTTTATCCTGGACCCATGTTCTGACACCTCAGGTTTGGGGGATCTTCCTATTCCCCAAGGGTAATAAGCCAACCGGAACACAAATAAATTACAAACCACCCCATATCCCTCCCCAGAAATAACCAAAGCTGGCAGGTCCCATAGTGCTGAACTCTGACTAAAATTCTATATAGTTTTTATCCCAGACCCATGTTCCCACGGCCCAGGGTCATGGGATCATCCTGTACTGTGGCAAAAATTCAACATTAATTCAACTGTGGGAAGGTCATGTGCCAAATATAGCAGGTCCAGGTTCTCAGTACGAAACATGCAGAATGATGCTAGAAATAGTCATATCCATCAGATCGATGGTGTGGAATGACAGTAGGGATGAATGTAGTACCAAATCCTGTAACCCATTTGCTCCCCAGGATACTTTGTTGGCACTTGCCAAGTACCAGGTTCCAGACTTAGGTTTTTTTTGCCAAATCTTCATTGGCAGGTCTCTACCAAGTCCCAGGGTCTTGACTTAGGTTTTTTCAGCAAGTCCACTCCTTAGAAGCAGAAATATATTCCTGGTGCCCCCCATCCTGTCCCTAAAATGCCCAAGCCTAGCAGGTCCTGTACCCTTGAGGTCTGACTAAATTCTCACCTACTTTTTGTCCCGGACCCATGTTCCCACGGTCCGGGCTAATGGGATCTTCCCATTCCCTGCCGTAAATTCAATATTAATTCAGCCGTGGGAACGTTGGATGCCAAATATAGCAAGTCCTGCTCGCCTACCCCAAGCATGTCAAACAAAAAATTAGCTGAATCCATCAAACCGTTCACCCAGAACGATGGGAGCCCCGAATAACACTGTTACCCATGTTCCCTGTACCCACAGATTACACAGGTACAGGAAACATAGGTGTGACATGATGTCACCAGGCTGTCTCACCAAGTACCAGGGTCTTGATTTAGGTTTTTTTACCACACATGCCCCAGCAGGCTGTCTCACCAAGTAGGTTTTTTTTGCCAAATCTTCATTGGCACGTCTCCACCAAGTCCCTGGGTCTTGACTTAGGTTTTTTCAGCAAGTCCACTCCTTAGAAACAGAAATAAATTCCTGCTGCCCCCCATCCCGTCCCAAAAATACCCAAACCTAACAGGTCCTGGACCCTTGAGGTCTAGCTAAATTCTCACTCACTTTTTGTCCCGGACCCATGTTCCCACGGTCTGGGCTGACGGGATCTTTTCGTTTCCCGCCGTAGATTCAATATTAATTCAGCCGTGGGAACGTCGGGTGCCACATATTGCAGGTCCTGCTCGCCTAACCGAAACGTACGATACGGCAAAAAAATTAGCCGAATCCATCAGGCCGTTCGCCGGGAACGATGGGAGCCCCGAATGGGGTACCCCATTCGGCAACTAATAGAGATAGGTTAGAAATAATCCAACCTTTGAGACACCTGTGGGCGAGGTTGAAGAGGATAGTCTGGAGGTGAAGGGAGAGGCGGGTCATTATGCCCTCGTGAAAGCCAAGCTTCACGAAGAATATCTCCATGTTGAAGGAGCGGGACTACATTTTCGAGACAGCGAATAATGCGTTCAGCCCATGCATATCGCCAATCGGTAGCAGGAATAAACTTTGGAGTACCAAAGGACGTTGTGAGAAGATTGTAATTCGCTTGGTACCATTTTGAGCCCATCGATTCGCGAGTGATGCCCTCTTCTTCATCGGGAGAAATGACATTAAATCGGATCCTAGAACATCTTATCAGATCACTCCCAGCAACACGAACATAATGAAATCCTCACATCCCCGTAATAGGTGTCCTTTCCACACTACCCAGCATTACCAGTGCCAACGGAATAAGTAAGAGTCCCAGGGCAATCCTCCCGTAGAATTGAATCCTCTTGGCCAAACCTGACCTCGAAATGCCTAGTGCCTTCGCTTTTTGCGGGTATTGATCTAGCTTCCTCAGCCATTTGCTTTTCATGTGTTTCTTTATTAATGCTATAGGCAGTAGCGTCAATGCTATTCTTGCAACTGTTTGCAGACTCCCAAATACGAGAGTTGACTGGTCGAACGCAGCAACAATCAGGTCAGCGTATTTACCTTATAGGAACAAGATACATACCTTCAATGAAGCCAATAAAAACCGCCATTCCTGGTTCAGTCGCGATGTATGGAATTCCCTTCTGTAAGCCATTGTCGCCGTACTCGTCTTCATACCGTACACCGCACGCCCCATCTCATTCTTTGTCCTCATAGTAGCAAGCGTGGCTGCCAGATGGAAATGCGATCTTTGCAGATTCCCTGCTGCTCTCGAAGTCGTTGGTTTAAAAGGCAGTGGTCGGGACGGAAAGCGTAACATAGCTGCGGCCGACAATCATCTGCCTTGTAGTAGATAGTCTTCCTGCGCAGGACGCGTTATATAGTAGGATCCGGATTTGGATTCAAACTCCGCCAGCTCCGGATTGCCATTTGACCCTCATGAAGAAGATTGGAAATGAAACTTCGTCCAAGTCAGCGATGAGGACCTGAGTCTCTATGATGAATACGACTGCTATGTATCATATAAAAGTGCATAATACATCGTAGAAGGTAGATTGAATGTTCAATTGCTGCCTGCCTCGGTGCTAAGTATTTGATATCTAATTTTAAAAGAGTGCAATTGTGAAATAGGACTTTCCAGGACCACTGGAGATGAAAGTATTCCGATAAACATACCAAGTACAGCGCAAACAACAAAGCTACCCACTGGTTAAAAATCATTTCGCGTCTGTGACCGTCGACAATCTTGACGAATTTCGGAATCTCAGTCAGCAGATCAACTTTAATTACCATTCGGGGCTTGCGGCTCCATACACAATCACCAACCTGACTTCACCAATACAACTCACATCCACTCAAACTGTATCTTCGTAGGCCTTTAGGCTTCATGGTTGGTATCCGGATCGTACTACGTTATGAGAGCTGCTCTAAGGTCTTTGCGTAAGTAGCTGGTCGACACGCTCTGGAGTCTGATATGGATTTAGATCATACAGAGTCGCTTACTGTTTGGCCTTCAGCAGCTCTACCTGTATATCATTTGTATTCTGGAAAAATTGCCACGACATTATTTGCTTCCATTATACTTATCCGAAGCACCAGCAATATGCTCCTCTCCGCATCCTCCACATACATCAAGTTAACGTTGACAACCTAGGATATTTTTCAGAATTGCAAAAAACATGGGCTGAACGATTGTGAATACCTTGAGAGCGGATTAGGTTTATTTATAACACCGCTGCATGCCAGCAAAGCATCCGTCAAAATATCAATGTGTCGGAGGGCACGCACGTCGCTATCTGACTCGTCCGTGCGCTTATCCGAATTTCTCGTCGATCTCAGCGACCTGGCACAAACATATCGATTACTCTAGTTGAGGTCAGGGATTATAAAAATCCATTTAATTTTGCCATGGGAAGCGAAAGACGTTTGTGGCTATACCACACCTTCCACACACGACAGCCTTGTACCATCGATGGTTCTACTCTTTGTCTATTAAAGGTATGCATAATATATATATATGTGGGGCCCCTCTCCGTCATCGTATGAAGATAGAAGACTTCTCCTGTCACCCTCCCTCTACACGTTGTTATTCGCTCCCCCTTTCTTACATTTCATTAGCTCTCGCCCTTCTACTAGAGAGATACCGCTGCCTCGGAAACCATTTTCGACAATTTGGTATTTTGTAAGAATACAGACTCAGGCCCCTCGACCTTTCATCTACCTGATCATGTAACGATGTAGATTTTAAGTATACTTCATGCGTATACTTATCGGTCTGTCTAAATCCCAATAGAAATACCTTGGTAATAGCACAGGTGTCGAGATTCCTTCACTTTCAGATAATAATTAAAATGCATTAAATTTACTTCAGCTAAACTGTTACGATGTGGTGATCTACTTAGCTGAAATTTCGTGGAATTGAAGTCAGTCGGTTTATAGACGCAAGGCTTCATTGCTAGGCTGGACGATACACGGAAGGAAATTGTGGTGTCTCTTCGAGGTCGTAAGTGCGAAGATATTGACACTGTATATGTTAATTAACTTGACATCTAGAACTTCGATTTAAATGCTTTCACGGACATCGATACGCTCTTGTCGAATTTCACTTCAGAGGTGGGAATGTCTCTCCCCACCCTTTCTGAGAATCCGATCGATTATTTATATGACTTGCATGCGGGGAGCAAACAGAATAATAGCATATATAACGTGCCTTTGTCCACTAAATGAAGTGAGAGGATGCAAATAAACAACCTATCAACTCGATCAATTATGCATGTTGTGCCAAAAAGCCGACATGTCAACTTTAAAACTTTTAAATTGAGCCTCTTCCAGATACTCACGGAAAAGAATGGCAAGTTCCTGATAGACCACCATCAGAAATCCGTGAAGATACTCTCGAAGCGAAATTGACAGGTCGTCGTACGAACGTAAAGCGCGCCCATCTCTTAACAGAGCTGCAGAGTAATCAGTCAGAAGCGTGGAACCTTCGCCCTTACTCTTCGTCGTCTAGATGTTCTCGCAGATACCAGACTAGTGCATAATCTGAATATTTTGCTTCGCCGAAAGGATGGCATTATTATTTTGGACCCGGGGAGGAGAAACTGCTCATGCCATCGCAAGGCATCCTCCTGCAGGTGGTGCAGCTAATAATTTCCGGGGTATGACGGCGGCTATGGGAATGGCGATGGCTCCATCTCGAGCTAGGGGACATCAACAAGTGGGCCTTGCTATTCGATGGCGACGGACGTCAGTAGCTTGATGTCGCGTCCTGGCAATTCGCAGGGAAGGCGGTGGTGTCCTGAAGGGCTTCAGTATACTCAACCAACGATGCATGGGGGATATGGCGCAATGAACCACTTGTCACAAGAATTGAAAGTGGCATATCAGGCAGTGTCAGGCCTGGCCAGGTCGTCAGGTAGGGCATAGGTCAGTCAGCCTGACAGACTTTAAAGCTTCCGGCTGGCTGGCCAGGTTGGCCAGGCTGGCTAGGCTCACCAGGTTGGCCAGGCTCACCAGGCTAGCCAAACTTGCCAGGTTAGCCAAACTTGCCAGGCCTTGTCAGGCACCCACAATAAAAAAGATAAAAATTATCAAACATTTAACTCCTTTTTTATTTCTCTTTTCTCTCACTCTTTTTATTTTTTATTCTTTATTTCTGTTAATTTGCTTACCCAGCCATTGGTCATGTCTTTGTTATTTTCTATTCAGCATTAACTAATGACCTGAGCAGGATTTGAACACAGGACTGTAAAAGAAGACTTACCAAATATATCACACTAAACCATTACACCAGAGACACCTTAATAAGTTAGTACCACCTAATGCTACATGATGGTTCTTACTTTGTCATACAAAGATGGTAATGAGGCAGGTCTGCTTTTACTATTACTGTCATGCTGTTGCTGCTCACCATCTCACCTCCTCCCACATCTTGCTTATTGTGCCAGACACCATGGAAAATCCCAGAAAATCAAATAA
>KN837224.1:58231-71504 GCA_000827215.1 Sphaerobolus stellatus SS14 | reverse complement strand
AACCAAAACTCTGGTCAGCCCAGTCAATACCTCTTTGACATTGAGTCAGATCAAACCAGCTCCCCCCATCAACTTTGACGGAGACTGCAAGGAAAAATGTGTCAGGGTGTCGAGGTCAGATGGCAGAGAAGTTAGAAGGTTGAGAACTGAAAAGATGAACATCTTGGGGGTATGAGTCAGGCAGAGCCTTGGTACGACTGCTAGGGATTAAGGACAGTTTTCTCTGATATGGATTATCAGGAACAAACCATAGGCAGAGTTGTAGGTTTAGAGCAAATAAAATATATGAGGGTGATCCTCATTAGTTGACACTTTGAGATACTTACAGTGTCAAAGAGTAAAAACTGGAGCGATATGTGAAGGCTTCTTTTAAGATAAGAATGCAATATAAAGTTACACCTCGAAGAAAAATCTTAAACTATCCCTATTCCTGCCATTGCATCTCGGATTTTCTGACTTTGAGCTATTGCATTCCAGTGACCCATTTTACGTTTGGGCTTCCATTCATCAGGGAGCCGTTCCTCCTTTATCAATGTCTCTACATCCTCCTTCATAACTTCTCGATCTTCTCCCTCTCCGAATAGTTCCATTACCATTGCGAATTCTATCCTGGCCTGTTGTTTGGTTTGGCTGGATAAGGGTGCACATCGCCTCTCTAACTCGATTCTATGTGATGCGATTTCATTGATAGTGAGCATATGCCGTCCATTGCTGGTACTTGTTGGTGCAGCTTTATCCAAGAATTCTTGTACGCGTTCAGGATTAATTTCCCTAGAGCCGAGTTCGGACTGATAGGGACAATCATCCCGAGATAGACTTGCATTATGCTCAATAAATCCATGACGGTATGTATCCGCAAGATCGAAAGATCTCCACCCAGGACGACGAAGTAAAAGGAATGTGCCAACGGCCATGTAAAGTGCAAATCCATATGATAATCCGAAACCCTTCGTGAGCGAATCGGCAAGTTTTTTGAGTGTGATTGCATGTCCGTCTCGAGGAAGATAACCATGGTTGGCCAGAGTGTTTAAAGCAGGGCAGGGAGAACGACTGGCGTCAGGTGGTATGAAGAACGAATGATCCCCCTGCGTAGCTGTCAGTGTATCTGTAATAATAAGCAGAATTTTGGAAGGATCTGCATCCTCATCAGATTTAAGGAACATTTGCTGTAGTATTTCTTACCAAGCACACCCAACACCTCCCTTGCAAAATCTCTTTCAAACAGCCACCTGTGCAGCTGCGAGGGATCCTCATCGGCATTATGGCTGTCCTCCTTTCTCCACCAAATTGCATACAATCTGCAAACATCTATTTGAGTCAAATGAACAGTCATGGAAAATATTTCTTCAGCCCACACAACAGTAATAACAACCCCAAAAGCCCAGTCCAAAGTGGTGGGAGCGGTGGAATGGCCGAGATATGACAATATGGCCTTCACGACACCAAACCCGGATGTAGATAGCAATGTAAGCAATCGAAACCCGGTCAGCCTGAACCCGCAAAGTGGTGGATCGGCACCAGACCCTGCAGAGACGCTGGGTATGCTGGAATCATCTTCACTTCCTCCATGCAGATGAGTAGCTGGGCTTTGGGCATTCTCGAGTTCTTCAGACTCGTGCTGGAGGATTCGTTGCCTTTCTTGAGTAGGCATCAACATCTGTATACAATTTTGTGGAAGGTGTTGGTATTGTTATATATCTGAACTATAGTCTGTCCTCCCACGGTGGATCAATGTCACCGGACACAGCATGAGTCATGAGAAAAAATAGGCCTCTATCACTCCACAGCTTCTTCAGGTCCCAGGCGTGATTTTAACAATGCAACACAAAAGTTTCTATCCGCACATTTATACCCTTCCCTAGGCGTGGTGAAATGGTCACGAGGGTATGGACAATGAAAAACCTTGGCAAAGTATGTATAGTTTACTGATATGCGCCAGGGAACTGGCGTCTGATTGGCTTGCTAGCAGTGCGAGATGGAATTCCAGACAGCTGATTGATCGCTCTGTCAAGATGACATGTTGATTCTACCAGACTTTAACTACTTTCTATATTTGGTGGGACAACTATGAGGGAACTGAATCAATCACTATGAGATTGCTGCAACTGGCTGCGAAGTCTGCGTAATTGAATAAAAAACGAACCGTGTATTAAATTTCCACCCGAAAAAAATATTGGTGGCAGAGCTGGCATCCGGTATGAATGAGCCATTTAAAGTGGTTAACGTAATTGCTAGGCCGACCGGAACTGCAAGCGTTTAGTGGCGCCGAGGCGATAAAAAGCAATATACGATCGTGACAGAAAATGATGCCACTGCCAAAAGGACATGTAGTGCAGCCATGCTATGCACAAGACAACCAGTTCCCCCTGATTTGGAGATTTCTATTATCGCATTGTCGAAGTACGACTGAATACTTGCAAGTCACTCCATGTGGTAGAGACTTCTCTTTAGCAGGACAGGTGTGGTCAGCGAGAGTCGTTTGTTTGACATGTCGCAAAGATCAGAAGTCCCAAATAAGGAATAAATATGCAATAATATATTGTCATGCCAGACCACCTTAATTATGCTAATTTTGATTTACGGCATAGATTTGCCCTAATTATGCATAACGCCTTGACAATTTTATAATGCATGAAAATACATCTCAAACCATATTCAAGTGCTTTCTAAATGACGGTCTTATTATGCTTGAAAAACCATATCAATGCCTATACGAGTGGTAACTATTCGACAAACTTATAATGGTAAATATACCGTGATCACGCCAAATTACTAGTTGGATTTGTACCAATTTCATATATTCATTTACTTATAGTCATGCCATACTTTGTTATACAATAATGTTGAAGCTCGTTATATTAGAAAGTACCTAGAGACAAGGTAGTAGTCTACTATCATCGGAATCAGTAGGTGCTAAATATGAAGCGGAACTTGAAGGTCGAATATGCTGAGAGAGTCTAACCAGGTGTACAAACTCAGTCAAATTCATGGCCATACGCCCATAACAACTCACTGTAGATACCTGCCAATGCAACCAACATCATCTTTCCCTTCTTCCCGTCACCACCAGGTATGATATATAAGATCAAGAACATAAAAAAAAATATTGAGAAGAGCGTCAGCGACATCCTGTGAAATTGCTCCTTCAACATATCTGTCCCGCAGTGCCTGCATGCTACTTCCGCAACAATCAATCTATCAGCACGAGGTCAGCAACAGCGGTCACAAAAGAGCACATCGATAAATCTTGCCCGTCAACATCCATAGCTATTGTCTCGCAGGCGAAAGTTTGTGAGGGAGAGAAGGGGAGGTGGCGTGGAGCTGTGGAGCGGAGGAGCGGAGGAGTATGATAAACCAGACAGGCGTTGGACAGCTTTGTCATTACCCCACTATCCCCGGCAGATCTAAAATATTATTAGGGTTCGATTTTGCTGATTTTCAGAGTTCGAAGTCATGAGTGATTTTCGAAAAATACATATTATAAGTACATCATACAAAACAGCAGATTATTCAGGAATTGTTGCTAAGTCTCTCATTAAGTTCAACAAGCTGTGCGTCAATGCTCTCCAAATACTTCGGCACCTGTCTCACATAACTGTTCCTTTCCAGTACAAGAATATGCTTTTCCTTCGGCTTGACGACATCACTATCGCCATTGCTACTTCCGATCCTCTGCTTCTTTGAAGGTTGAGAAGGGATAACATTCGCTTCTTAGACTCCAGGTCAGCATGGCAATGAAGATATTTCATAGAGCCATATGGGGTTCATTTCCAAGGGCTCTTATGTTCGCTGAAAGGTTCACATCTTGGTCGGACAACCACTGTGATGTCACTGCTTGGTCACAATGGAGCCACAGAGGTATTGCATCTCCCTCAAAGCCAGTACCCAGAATATCTCAGCAATCTTCACTTTCATCTTGTCCGAATGTACCAACACAAACCGGATTCTATTCTTCTTCATGAACATGAATTTTGGTGCGGATGGTGCTGTTCAGCATGGAACTACAGAGGCCTTCCCAACCATCAGCGTGCATGCAAACGACAGCACAAATTTACAGTCAAAAGGATGGAAGAGACATTGAAAGAAGGTGAAATTTTATAGCCTAGTATCTAATAAAACACTTATGGAAGCTGTACTCAGCAGAATACCAGCAATCTCAAGAGAGTTCTGACGTTCCGGAAGTAGACATGGTACCTCAAGGTCAGCTACTCCGATTATTTTGATCCCAATCGTTCTAAATACAATCTCGGAGATAGATTCTTTATAGCACAATCAATGGACCCCTCTGACGTCGAATCTAAGGAGGAAGCGTCCCGATCAACCAGTATTCCTGAGCGAACATCTGGCCATACTTCAAAACCCTTGACCTATATTAAAGTAATCCACTATCCCCATGTTGGGAATGATTCCTCGATCATTATTCCAATCGGTTCACAAGCCCAAGCCAAAAAATCAACTACAAACCTATTCCGATCGCCTGACATACCCGTACATGGAAAATCATGGGCACCCTTCCGCAGGAAAGCTGATTTTTGAGTTTGCCGAACTCGCTGTTAAGAAAGGTTTAGATAAAAAATGCATTCTGGAGCATCAAGAACTCTAACCCCTACGAAGCTTATTCTTATGATCTACTTCACGCATTCGATTCAGGAGAATCATCAGGAAACGGGCAATGGCGCCAAATTTTTCCATATCGCTACAAAAGCTATCAAACTTCTACAGAAATAATGCTTTACTATTTTCGCTACGGGCTTTTAAAGAAACTCCGCTGGTTTGAACCATTTTGAGCGCCAGGTCGCATGTCGTGACTTAGCATCGTACCACTACCACATCCTCTGCTCACTCCCTCAGACTACGTGCACACACTCCCGTTCATACACCCAGGACAACGTAAGAGTAATTAATCTCCCCCATTAACTCTCAAAGTAACTTGAAGTTGCTTCAGGAAGTCAGCAATCAAGACATTCATGTATCGTTGCCATTGGTGAGTTTAAGCTAACCTTTATCTCTTGATTGGTCCATGTCAAATTGATCCATCTGCAGCAGAGCCTGAATTATTTATATCAAGTATTCTACCAGCTGGGGGAAATGGATAATTCAAACAGAGTCACACTATTTTCTCTGAAATATTTATATGTCATAGTCAGCATAGAGATGAAAAAATCTAGCTAGTGTTCTAAGGAATCGGCGCAGCGATTCTGGAGATATAAAAATCACAATATTTAGTATAGGTATGAGGAGAGGGTGAATGAAAGTAAGGTGTTAGTCTTACATCTGGTGATGATTTATATGAAGGGACTTCCTAGTGTCTATGATCTGACTTGGCACTTGCCCTTTCCAAGGCCACAGCACTGGCTTTGGTCTGCAGCAGTCACCTTATCCTGCTCCCTGATACAGAATGGCAGAATGTTTAAGCATCCAGTCTGAGATACAAAGACCTCAAAGTAAGTAGATAGTAAACGGTGTTTAAGATGTGTGCAAAATGTGTTGAATCCCTATACTGCATACATGACTGGTTAATAGAAAGGTTTGAGCCACCTAGGCCATCCCTGGAGCATATGCCAGCACCTCTCAAATTTAAAGTCAGAAGGGAGATCTTTCCACATTCCATGTAAACAACACTCAATAGTCTGACTAATCTCCCACTTGCATTTACTGCAAAACCCAAATTCTTCCTGTTTTGCATGGTATGCCAGTTCCCCCAAGTATTCTATAAGGCCACCCAGTGACTCATCTTTGATAATGTGTTTCCAAAACTGTGCAGACCTCCCCCAAACTCTTGTACAGCATCCTCTCTCCTCTCCCTCCTTCTCAAGATCCTCTGAGAATTGGGATATACCCCAGAGAACATTTGTCATACCTTGAGATAATTCATCCAAGACACCTGGATGGTCTGCTTCCATCTCTTCTCCATATAAGTTGAGAATAATAGTCCTACTCTCTTTTAATTGCAGCATTGTTCCTAAGCCAAATTGGAGAATAATTTGATAATATTCCAGGTTGTTCTCAAAGACAATTTGCAGAAATTGGAAAATCTGCATTGGCTTCAATGATTCAATCCTACCACACTGTGCTGGGCAATGAGCTATAATGCTCCAGAGCATGCAGTGACAATCATCTTGAATTGCCTTGAAATTATGTTTTGTGGCAATCCTAAGGACTTGTCCAAACTCCACAACTGCACCATCTTGGTCTGATTCTGCCATCTTTGCTTTCAGTTCATCAGAATCCAAGTACCCGGCAATTGAAGTTACACACATGGTTTTCACCTAAATATTATGGTGAACTACTTTGCTTCATACAATATGGCCAAAAAAGCCTCCCAATCTGCTTTTGTGTCATCTAGCTCCACATATCATGGCCCAACATCCAATGACATATAAGTCAATTGTTCTTCCCATTTTAGTTGATTTTTGCCATAGCATTCTTGCTTCCACAGAAATCCTTGATCTTCCATTACAATAATAACTGTCTCTCGATCCCAAAATTACACCAGAATGTGCTGTCAATTGGAACAGCACTATAATCACTAGAGCAAGACATCCTGTATGATCAGTTATCAGATCACTGATATACCTCTAAATTACTTTAAATGCACCTGATATGAAAATGCACAGCTTGTGTGGAAGAGATTTAAAATCTATTGCACCTTGGACAGTTCAAAACTCACAGATAATGATGTGGTTTGGTTTCAAGAGGTGTGGGCTTATGTCCTGTTGACATAATCAATAGCTGCTCTCTTTATACTCTGCAGGGATTACATCTTGCTGACATAATCATTAGCTACTTCTTATTCTCCAAGGCCTCCTCCCACACAATCACAGCAGAGGATAGTGAGGAGCCCACTTCATTCCAGGCTCTGTCCTGGAATGGTACAAGTGAATTTCTTGGCCATTAGATGAAAGCCTACCTAAATATCTCAGTAAATGGGAGAAAGATCAAATTAACACCCTTCTAATTATCTACCAGTGTCCTCAGGGCTAATTCCTTTGCTGAAGGTTTCTAGGGCAGGCGGAGGTGTCAATATGTGATTACCGCTCCCACCTTCCCAACACTGTCTTTGCGGCCTCCTGATCCATGTTTGACTCTGTGAAGAGCTGCTCAAAATTGTGGCCAGATCTGTAAACAGTGTGAATTCAGTGGATCTGATCTTTATTCAAGTACAAATTAGCAAGTTCAACCTATGAGTGACACCAATTAATTCAAATATTCTGTATTCAAATCATAGAAATCCCAACACACCTGGATATCTCCACCTTGCTGCATGATGTTCTAGGTGGGATGTGGTGAAATGGTGGTCATATTCAGCTGTGAATGGTGTTCAGATAAAGGCAGGCAGTATAAATCTTTCAAAGATGCTCACCATCTTCATAAGATTCAGTACAAAACTGCTGGGTTTTGAATTAGACATAGGTATACTAGGAGATGGCAGTAGGCTAAATCAATGTGGATATTGGCGAAGAGTAGAATAAAGGACTATAACAGGAGTTACAGTTGATGTGATAAAAAGGAATCTGGAGATTGCATAGAGGATCCATCTTCAAAAGGTTCCCTGGAATCATGCATATTGAATGAGAAAAATAAGAGGGAGGATTGAGCGGGAGTAGAGTTCTCTAGCTTAGAATTGCTGACTTGTGAGCAAGACATAGACACATCAAGATGAAGCATGCTTACCAGCCATTCCAGACAAGTGTTCCGTCAACGAAAGGCCCTAAGATTTGTTTACCGAAATGGTCTTGAATCTCAAAGTACCTAAATCCGAACAGATGCACAGAAAATATTTTATTACTATTTCCGAACACTGAATTTCTACATGGCTCGGGGGTCTGCTCTTACACTTTTGTGAGTTGATACAGCTCCAACAAGTGAGCTCCTGAGATCAATAATTCATTACGAATAGGTCTTGGGGATCCTTTCCTAGGTTAACAGATAAGTCAAGTCTTGCTTAACAACGAGGAATGTGCACTTAACTTACATGTGTCTCAATCCCGGCAACTTTTCAGAGAATTTCTAGCCTCATGAGTGATGATAGAATTCTCAATTATTCTGCCCACTTCTCCCTCCTCCTCCCTCTCCCTCCTCCCCTTCCTTCCTGCTCAGTCCTGTCCATCCTTGCACTGTTATATTTTAGCACTCTTCCGCCTCACAATGGATGCTGGGGTGAGAAGAAATGTGGGGGAAAATAAAGAGTGTGTCTGGCATGTTAAAAAAACTTCGACTTCCAGAAGGTAAAGTGCAGTGTGGGATAGAAGCTGAGAAGTGGAAACTCAAAACTCTCTGGTGGGAGCATGAGGGTGGAGAAGCTGAAGTGCGAATTGAACACAAAGGAGCTCATTGATCTCACATCGAAGATTGTTGAAGAAACATTTCCTGCCAGTGACCCTGGTGATACATGGATTATGTGGGCAGTGGCTCAGAGAGAAGGTGTTTCTCTCAAAGTTGAAACCAGTATCTCGTGAGTCTTTCAGCATTTCTAATCCTAATTCAGTACTTAGAAGCTTTGAAGTACAAGCCTAAACTGTACGTGGATGCTAACATCTTATGCTGTCGCCTGCTGATACACATTAAAGATTACATACCAATGTTGATTGCTGGTAGCATCCCCAATGTTCCTGGACATGGAAAAGTATTACTGCGTGAATGCCTCCTCCAGGTCCATAAGAGTATTTTCAACTGCTGGAACTTTGAGACAGGTGATGACGATCTGAAGATCAGACCTTAATTCTCCTTGCAGGATCTCTCCTAAGCTTAAAATCACTAAATCCTGAACAGCAACAAGTTTAGGCAAATGGTGCTTTTTATTGTCCAAGACATCAATCTGGAGCGGGTGAAGGATGGTAATGAATTCGGCTAAGCGAAGGACTGCATTCTACACTACTGAAATTCTGACTCTCTATAATGTATCATTTCATGTGCGTGAAGTTACGGATTTTATACAACTGAATCTGAAATGTTTACTTCAAATTTCTGTGGGATGAAAATTCAAACTTACAAATCTAACTCCAGCTGTTTGAAATCCAGAATAAACCCTATCTGAAAGTAGGACACATATATTTCACAATTTCCTACAGGATATCCGAAATTCTATTAGAGACATCCAGACTTTTAAATATAACTTCCCTCGCTTGAAATCAGGTCTGGAATGCCGAAATTTACCTAGCCAAAACATTCTACCGGGCTGAAGTTGTATAGCGTTGAAATTAAAAGTTTCCGATAGGTAAGAGTATATTTAGAAGGTCAGCTCGCTTCTAAATTTCAGGGGGCACTTGCAGTCAACGAAAAGTTATACTTTGAGGTGGCCGGAATCTGAAACTAAATTCTACAGTAGCTTTTCCTTTGCATTCTATACTTATGAAATTTAGACCCAATTTAATATACTGAATTTCCAGGTGCCGAAATTTTCCATAGCTTTTGAACTTTCAAGCCGCACCAACTCTGTTTTCAGGTGACGGAAATATTCACTTTCATTTGACATTTCATTGCTAAGGAATCTTCAATGTTCATTTAATTTCATGTCTACATTCTATGTGAATGAAAGCCTGTATTTAATATAGCATTTCAGCTGCCTTAAAGTACATTTGAAGTCTGCCATTTCAGCTCAAGCATTTCAGCTATCTAAAATTAGAATGTGTCTCTTGTGTGAGTATGAAATATAAGCATAACGATAATTATTTTGTGGATTTTGGTGTACCGGAATTGGCCCACAATTGAGATTTTAGCCAGAATTTTTTGATCTTTTTTGACATGCAAACTCTATAGAAAACTGGAATAGACGAAAGGATTTTTTGAGCTTTTCCCCAAAGCCAAATATCTTAATGCCTATAGTGTGAGCTTAACCGAGGTGATACATGACAAACTTGCAATATCCCGGAATCAATGAAGTGCCAAAAGCGTGACATATCGACATGTGACAAATTTTATAACGTAAATGACAACATGGAAAACATTGTATTTTGGGTTTTAAGTCGGGATAATTATTTTTACAAAAAACTAGTATACTAATTGCAATCGGATATTTAACTTTTCGCAACAGCGGAGTCGGGATTTAAGATTTACACTAACTGAGCTTACCTGAGCTTACCTGAGTGGAGGAGTGACAGAAGTGACATTTTGCAAGATCCCACACAGGCAAATGAGTGACCGTGCGATCAATCCTAGTGTGTTAGGCTAATTCAATCAGTAACCGTGGGACACCAAAATGTAATGCATGGGATTATGATAATAATCCTAAGGGCTCAGTGTAAAGATGGTTCCCCGAACTTCGTTCTTTCCGGAACCGTAACTAATCAAACTTACTGATGTAGGGCTAGATAGTGCTAGTTAGCTTGGACTACAAAGTGATGATGCTATCTAGCACCTGTTCAGCCAACTTCAGCAAAACTGCTATCTCGGTAACGGTGTCACTAATTGTGCTAGGGCTATTAGGCAACGACAGATTCGCTAGAGACGCTAAGTCGGTACCTAGAGCACCTAGCACTAATTAGACTTTGTCAGTTTTTATGATGCAGGCCGGGGGATGTAGGAGTGAGGCAACGGGTCATCTGCCATGACACTGGAGGAGCAATAAGGTGATGAGCTGTTGGCCAGGATAGACAAAGGAAGAATGATGCAACGGGACACTGCCGGGTGATGCCGATCAGACCCAGAACTGGCTCGCACTGGACGAGGTGCTGGGGGAGGACGTGCTGGGGAGTGAGGTGTTGGCATGGCTTGCATGGGAGATGAGGTTATGAGTGGTGATGTTCCGAGAGGATGAGGGCATGGTACTTGTTGGGATCAGGCTATGCCAACACGAAACAGTTGAATCTGGGCGCTCCTAGAAAGGGGAGGAAAAGAAATCTCCTTCGCCGAACCTCGCAGAGCAGTAGGACCTAATGGGCTGATTGCGAGCTTGGGATGTATGTACCCTTTAGGTATCTGGACCTGGCAGCCTGTACTGGATAGATGAACTAACCTTTCCAAGGCAAAAGCATTCTGGCTGCATCTGACCATGTGAGTCAATGGACCAGATATAAATTGAAAAGGTCTCTTAGCCTATGCTTTCAAAAAGAGGCACAAGAAAACTAAGAATAACAGAGATGTTATTGGAGACCTTGCAATTCCTGTCGGAGAAATTGAGATGTGCTAAGTTGTCTGCCTCTGGTTCTGAATGTCTTCGTCTGGTGGAGAGAACTACAGGGAACAGATATTATGAGGGTTCGTCATTGACCATCCTAGCTCTACATCCTAGCTCTGCATTCACTGCTTAAGGCGCCTCGGCCGCAGCACCGGCATCAGTAAAACGCGCCATTTGTCCCGGCTGTCGTGTGTGATCCGGGACTACTTCATATTAAATTAGGACGCTCAGGGGAAGTCTGAACGCTCTTGGACAGCTTGGACCTGACCGGACTTCTTCAACCGGTTTACTGATGGGGGTATTTGGATCGGAAATCGTCCCGTGTTCTTGTGCTGCCGCCTGTGGAGCACCGTAGACCAATGACAATACTATTATATTCCACAGGCATCTTAAATGGTAAACACAATCAAAATTCAAAAGCCAAACTCTTACGCCAGAGGCTTGAGCTCAGTTGGATACTTTTTGAACAGAGATAGAATTGAGATTCCTGATGAAATTCCTGATGGCCGTCGATTCCAGAGGGTATTTGAAGGAATGGATTTAGGTGAGTGTTATAATCAATCAGAACCTACCCAGAGAGAATCTCTAAAAATACCACCTCTCGTCCGATCCGTGCCTTTCGCAGTGTCGCATTTCTCTGCCGAACCCCGTAGAGGTTGTTCCTCTAGAGCAAGTTTACGTTGGTGACTTTGAGGATTTCAGCTCTGACTGTTGCGCCGTCTGACACCCGAAATTTTAAGGTACACAGTTAGTATTGTCTTCGAGAAACTCATAAGTAACGTCATTCTGAAACGAGATGTCCTAGGGTATAATTCCTTCAACTAAAATTGGATTGTCGTTGAAGAAGTTAAAAATAATACGTGCGAAAATAATAAAGATTTCGCGAATAAATATGAAGAGTATGTCGGTTTGTGAAGTGTAGGGAAGGAGAAGTCGGGTGAGCTTGTTCAGCTTTGTTTTGATGATGTCCACGTTGAAGTTCAAGGAACATCTGATGGATAAACGAAGATGTATTTTCTTCCATTTTGATAAGGCTTCTTAGAGCCGAGGGACGTCGATGTGGTTGTGAGGATCGTGAACCATTCCTGAGGTTGGTCATTTATGGTGATTCAATAAAATACAGATTCTGGAAAGATGTCCTATAGTTGTAGGAAATTTGTAGAATTTTGAGTCGGCTTGATCGTGTTGGACTGTGACGAGGATAAATATGTGGGAGTGAGAGGAGGGATTATCGCGCCGATTCGCACTTCATAGCTTAGCAGCGGAGCACAGGTTTGAATTTGTGGCGAAGATTACCTTCCTGCAAGGTAGGCTGTGTGAGTAACCATGTGACATGGAAGCTAACTATGGGAGATCCGACAGTGCGGCTCCAGTAGGCTAGTGCAGAAAATTACAGAGGCCACGAACGGTATAGAGCATAGACTAGCTTCCCTAGCTTGTTGCAGCTTTCTTGATGTGCAGCTGCTGTCGTTATGTGAACTCAGAGAATCCAACCCTCACTAGGAAAAGGTCCTCAGATCATCACTCGTCCTAGTTGCTACTCTCGCCACAGGACCGAGACTTGACTAAGCTGGTAACTCGGAAGAAGGCGTAAAGACTAATAACTCATAGCTGCATCAGCGCGATGCTTCCTGCAAACCTGCAAACTGCGTCGTGATGCCCCCCTTTATCAGAAATGCAATCAACTTTGCTGAGAGTTTCCTGGTGATTAATGCTGATATACGATTCCGGGCGCTATTCTTGGTTTTACAGCTGGCGCTCCTCAGCGCTCCATCTGGCGGCACTGTAGGCTCATAATCTCCATCAAGTGAGGTCTATCAGACTGTGGTACAATAGTACATCATAAGTACGTACATATCCTAACATGCTTGTCTGGAACAGGGCGCTGGATACTGCCATTGTGGGAGAGTTATGTACGGTAGTTAAATTAGAGCGTTCCGACCAGTGACTTTCTCCTTCTTACTTTTCAGCCCTGAGGATCCACTTCATAGGAGATATCACCAACTTTCTGCTGTAGAGCCCATGGAGGTCATACCAATTACACCTAACATAGCAGAAATGTAAGCAAAGAATCCCTTATCATGGCATAAGTCTTTTGATTAATTTATTCTGGTCCCGGGAACAGAACAGCCCCTCTTGTATGATCTATCTTACTTA
>KN837224.1:47451-57941 GCA_000827215.1 Sphaerobolus stellatus SS14 | reverse complement strand
ATTGGACCTAAATGATGGCTGATATTCTGTGACACAGGTCTCTCTTCTACAAGTGGCAGGGGGTCTTCTTACTGGTTATCGGGTATGACAACGACACCCAAATGGTATTTTCAGTTTCCCTGACTCAGTTGTCTTCCCTAGGCCGCAGTTAATCCTGACTTCAATTCATTTCGTGGGCATATCAATGCTATCGGATTCGATGTAAGCTCAGTTCATATTCTGAATGTGTAGCTTTGAAAATACATTCACTTTAGACCTGGCTCATTGTAACAGCTATAGCCGATACCTTGATCGCTGTGTGTCTCTCATATCTGGTATGTCATCCGATGGTTAAAGTTGAAATTTCCTGAATTCCGAGTCATTTTGAAAATCTTGATAGCTTCTTGCTGGGTCGGGTAAATCAATGATAAGGTCGAGTACCGCGATTCAAAGTATTGTTCGTGTCATCGTTGAGACCAACTCCATATCAGGTAATCGCCCATTTAGCCACTTAGCACACTAATCGTCGTAACACTAATTTGGTTACCTGCTCCTACAGCTGGTGTGGCGATTATCAGCATTGTGCTATATTTTGCTTTGCCCGTCAGTCCTTCTGTTCGTTCTCGATTGTATACTATTGTGTTAACTTACTACGAAATAGGATACGAACTACTTCATTTGTCCGTAAGTACCGTGTTTGTATCGTCTGAATGCCTTCTGAGGGTCTCTCTCGTGAAGAACCATGTTCCTAGGGAAGCTGTGGGTAGAAATAGTGATCCTGATCCTTTATTCTGACCCGGATTTCCAGATACTCAAACGCCCTTATGATGACGTTCAATAATCGCGCTCTATTGGCAAAGAAATCAGGTAATATTACAGCCACATCAGCCTCCAGGTTTTTCAGGTCACAATCCCGTGCCGTCGATGGATCAATTCATTCGCCACGCCGTCGAGGCATGATCATCGAAGAAATAACCCCCAACTATAACGAAGCTACAGAACTCGAATCCTTTAGCCTTTCTCTTCATAAAGAAAATCCTGTGGGCAGCTTTCCGGTATGTTCTTCTTGGAATCATTTAAAAGTATTCTATCTAACTCTACACAATAAAGCAATATCCTGATCCAGCTTCGGCCCGTAAAGTTGGTCCTATATTGCCATAATTTTATTTTCCCTTCCAATATTTTTGTCTTTGTTCCATGTTGATCTTAACGTATTTAACTTCCACATTGGACAAACAGGCCAAGACACGTTGAATCTGGATTGGGTGAGAGTGATGTTAAGTGAATGACCATTCGAGGCATAACTGGGACTTGAATATTGAGCGGATAGTGTATATATTATTCACTAAAAACATAAATAACCATGGGTACACTATCGGATAAGGGGAAATGTTATTTTAAAATAAATGAGATAAACGCCATTAAAATGCTGAAAAAGAATTAGTCTAAGGTGCTGAAGGTGAAAGACTGCAGGCTTACCTCAGGATGAGGTTTTAAGAACAGCATCCCAGATTGTGACGTCTTCGCCTCATAACTTCCAGGTTCTAGTATCGCAGGGAATAAATGGCAGAAGATGAGATAGAGCATCGGACAGCTCGGGATTCATATCGCTCTCATCAAGAGTAGTCGATGAACCCGCTGCCTGAGGGACGCACTTTTCCATCCTATTATCACGGTAAGTGAGCTCAGTCCTTAACAACGAGTGATAAAAAAATTGAACGTAGTTGCATGCATTTTTGAATGTTGCTATACTTTAAAAAATACTTAGGGTATGATGTGATGACAAATGACGGATATCTCGACATACTTTGTCGTACTTTGCGCCAATGTTGTACGTATCCCGCGGATGCCGTCGTTGAACAGCTGAGGGCTCTAGAGGCCAGGTGGCTATATATTTCTGAGACAAAAGGTATATGAGGATAGGTATCGCTGAAGTGAGTAGAAGTAGGTATATAGCTTAATGGACTACACTACACCAGGGAAGCAATCGTAGTAAGGAACGAGCTGCCGCGTCATGCCATCTCTGTAATGGACCCATAATGGACCATTCCAGTCTCGTCTGGATCGAAGCAGAACTAAATGAGAGATGTAGGTTGGGCTGCGGCTGAGCGTTAGCTCAGCACAGTACGCAAAAGGACTCGCCGCTCACCCAATTAGGAGCCGACCCGCGGCGAGAACACGTCGCAGCCCCAGCCTGAGAGGCTTGAATAGCCAATGCGCTCAGATGTCTCGATGCTGTCAATTCGAATGCCTGTATGTAAGTTTCATACGCTAGTGACCGCCATCGACCTGCTATCTCAACAATCTGTGGGTCGACGTTTTGTGCTAGGAAGTATGATGCGCCTCCGATTCGAAATGAACCCAGTTCAGTCAGAGAGAGACACATAAAGAACACAACTGACATTCTTACAAGACTTGTGCCCTTAGACTTACACCCAGATGTTGAAGTATTTACGATTACGGACTTGTATCAATCTCTGGCTACATATATTACCTAAGATAGTTTACATAAGCTCACATCAGTATGTAAGCTAGTTCATATTTGTCGTCGGAGAGTTATCATCATACTGATAATTCGTCCTTGTTTGTACATGTCTGTCCGCGTCTGTCCGCGTCTGTTCGCGTCTGTCCGCGTCTGTCCGCGTCTGTCCGTGTCCGTCCATATTTGTACAGGCTTGTCCGCGTCTGTCCGTAGCTGTTCGTAGGTCGTCCCTGTTTATATATAGCCATTAGTTTCCACCCAAATCTCGAGATCATTTTAGTTTCCACCAAATCCTCGAGAGCTCAAAATAGTAATTGGCACGTGACTTGTTCCTGTAGAATTCCGCCATCAAATGTCGTTGCCCACCGTTTCTGAAACCACCGGTAGGCTACCGAAGCTTCCATCAACCACCGGTATCCGGCGCGCAGGACTGTATTAAGTATGCCTCCGCTGTTTGGACCCGAAAGAATGCTTAAAGTAACCTCTCTGAAAGTTTGAGTGTACCAATTTGTATATGATTTTCAATACACTAAATTAATTATAAATTACTGGGAAGGAATATCAATGAAATCAACTGTACTAGGTGGAAGAGACTTGGAACATTGCCAGGTGTACTGTGTCGCAGTTTTGTCACACAGCCGGATAGCATGTTTATTGGCTCAGCAACGGATTTAACAGGTTTATGTCAAATTCTCTTCACTATAGATTCGAGATATACATTGAACTGAGTCCTACGATGCAGGGGGGTAGATATATGTGCTCTAATCCACAGAAATAGTAGAGACACAGCATTACGGCAGACAAGGCTTACGTCTCAGTCACGCGTGACATGTGCTGAGGTAATGTCTGGGAAATTAATATAGACGCCGATGGACATCTGCGGACAACTGCGGACACGGACAAACTTACAGTCCAGTGATATTCTTGCGTCGTTGGCCTCTAGTTTTAACCACTAGGACTGACAACGGACTAGGTATGTATCACCCTGAATAACAGTTTTAACCACTAGGACTGACAATGGACTAGTCCTCCCTGTGTTCACTCTTGCTCACGAGATCTAGCGTCAGTTACTAGTCTACTCGAACCACGTACCCGTTTAACAGGTTATGGGCCCCGGCATACCCTACGCAACATAAAGAAGATATTAAGCAGCCACACCCGCATAAACACTAGCTCCACTCAGGTGTCGACGCTTGGACTGCTTATAGTCATTTTTACAATACCAATTTGTTATCGGATCATTATCGGATTACCACCATCCTCATGCTTGTCAAAGTCAACAGCGCGCACCTACAACACCCATCGATATTCATACTTTCCACACGATGGCTGAAGAATATTCATCATTGAGATCGCCACAGTCAAAGCTCGGAGGAAACGTGAAGTACAACGACTGGGAAAAGTCAATGTTTGGAAGACTAATGTACATTGGGGTCATTGGCATCATCGAAGGCACTGAAGTCCCAATCCCGGTTCCATCTCCCACGACTGTCACTGGTTCCACTGTCCCTGCTACCACTGAATCCCGCACTGTGTACAACACATATATCACACGGTGTTACAAAGCCGCCGGCGAAATATACCAATGGCTTGACGACGCGAACAAGATTCACGTAGACGACATATGTACAAAGCCGAAGGAAATGTGGGATAAACTCAAGGGTGTCCATAGCAAATCTGCGCCAAACCCCCGAATTTAATTCACTTAGCGACCTCTTATCCATCCGACTCAAGGATGGAGAGTCCCTTACTGACCTTTTGCATTGCGCCAATGCAAAAGGTCAAGGCGATACGACCCAAGGGCTACACACTGGACAACCTCAACGAAGAACTTGTGTCTATGTCAATGATCAAAGGCCTCCCCTTCGGGACATATGGCTCATTCATCTCATCAGTATTACTGCTATCAGATTTGTCCAAAGACGTGATTCTTCAAGCTTTCTGAACAGAGGAGACCCAGCACAACGGAGCTATCAATGAAATTGAATTGGCCAATGCCACTGCTGCACGCTCGCTGAAATGCTACATATGCGACAGCAAGCACACCATGTTACTATGCCCAAAATACGCAGAAGTCTGTGCCATCGGAAAGAAGGACACTAAAGGAACTGATAAGAAGAAGCGCGGAGGCCGTAGCAATGGCTGTGGTGCCGCTGCTAACACCGCTAAGATGAATGACCCTAAGGCCGAAATAGAAGAAGGCTGTGACGCCGCCGTTTGTCTATTAACCAAATCGAAAGTCCAATCAACTGACTTTTCGTGGAATGCAGATACTGGTGCCAGTGCGCATATAACACCACACCGCAACTGGCTAACGTCTTCCTATATCCCCTGGTGCGTCCCGATCACACTCACGAACAACTCCGTCATATATTCAGTTGGGAAGGGCACAGTACATTTTAAGCCACGAGGAAAGGCTAAACGTCCTGCTCTTATAACTGAGGTCCTCCATGTACCATCGTTATCAAACAATCTACTATCTGTTCTCACGCTTAGGTCTATGCGTGGTTTCAAAGTTACGATTTTTAGACAGGAAATGGCATTCACTCTTGCAAATAAACTCATCTTCACAGCAACTGTGAACGCCTCAAAAGTCGCATACCTCAATGGAACAGTTGCCACAATAGTCACAGAAGCATCAACAACCACTCATCAAGCAGTAGCGAATATAATAGATCACCCTTTGATGCACTGACACCTATGTCACATAGGAAAGGACAGACTAGAGCAACTGATCCAAGAAGAACTGTCGTCTGACTTGATTATCAATTCAGATACGCCACTAAATGACTTCTGTGATGCCTGCATCAACGGGAAACAACACCGGCATCCATTATCAGATATGCCCAAACGCGCAACAGAACTACTGGATCGCATATTCAGCGACTTCCATGGTCCCATGCCAGTCAAGAGCTATAACAGATACTCATACTGGGTCATGTTCATTGACGACGTGTCGCGTTGGCTGGAAGGATCCGAACTAGCTAAGAAAAGCGATCTCTTCTCTGCCTTCAAGTCATTCAAGACACTAGTCGAGCGACAGACAGGCTGCCTAATCAAATGTTTTCACAACGATAAGGGCAGCGAGTTTACGTCCACTGAATTGCTCAAATTCTGCGAAGAGCAGGGTATACGTGTGGAATTTACGACACGAGCAACCCCACAATCAAACGGAGTATCCGAGTGTGCCAATAGATCCATATCCGAATCAATTGTGGCAATGAACACAGAAGCATGCCTGCCTCTGAGCTTCTGGAACTTCGCTCTAAACATATACCGCCATGTTCATAATCACTGCCTGACATCCACTCTGCCAAGAAACATCACACCCTATGAGCGATTCAAGGGCCGGAAGCCCAAGATTTCGCATTTGCGCATGTACGGCTGCAGGGTATATGTCCTCGTGGGTTGTAATAAGCGTCGTAGCCTCGAAGGTCACACAATAAAGGGATATTTGTCGGATATTTAAACAATCATGTAGGATGGATGGTCTATAACCCCATTACCAGAAAGGTCATAATATCGTGTGACGTAATATTCAATGAAACCGAATTCCCAGGTACATCTCTGACTCCAGCACACACAGATGCCCCCGCTCCGCTTCCCAGCGACTTCGCCCTTGCAGACAATTACTTGCAGTACGACAGCGGCAAAGATGCACCTATTTCGGTGGGAGCCCCTGTGCCGCTCATTGGACCGCCGCCGCAAAACATACCGCTGCCACGTGTCCCCACACCGCCGCCGCCATCTCCCCCTCCTGCATCTGCATTGCTTGCTCTCCAAGCACCATGCCGCTCCACACAAGAACGCCCGCCAACCTCCCAAAGGACAAACACATATGATAAAGCCTTGGAGCTCCAGGCCGCAAAAATCTCTCTCCTCACGAGCGGACAACCTGCACCACATACAAAAGTCGCCAACCGCTGGACTAATGCCCCCGCCGATCCTTTGCCAATACCCCCTCCCCTTCCCGCTGATAACACGCCGCTCCCCATGCTACCTATTGAGGACCCATGATGGGACGTCAATGTCAGCGAAGCCGACACTGACAGTGTCCAGATTGTTGATTTCAACCTAAGCCACGCCTCCGACATCGCCCTCATGCTCGCAGGTCGTGCCTTCGTAGAAATCGGGTGGAAACCGGCGGATATGGCAGGATAGCAGTCAACCTTGCCCAACAATCTGCACTAAACGTCGGTAATCATGACACAAACCCCAGGTCTTATCGTGAAGCCATTCAAAGTGATCATGCAGAAGAGTGGTATAAGACCATGGCAGAAGAGATGAACAACCACAAAGTCAACGGGACCTGGACAGTTGTGTATCTCCCCACCGGCCAAAAATTCATCGGCTCACAATGGGTATTTAAAGTCAAGCACATGCCTGACCGCACACTCGACCGCTTCAAAGCCTGCGTCGTAGCCCAAGGTTTTAGCCAGCGCCCAGGCATCAACTTCGACCAGACATTCGCACCTACAGCGCGCTGGCCCGCGGTTCGCACCATCCTAGCTATAGCAGCTGTCGAAGACATGCACCTTGAGTCTGTGGACGTCACTGCAGCCTTCTTGAACAGCGCAACAGATGCTGAACTCTACTTACGTCTGCCAGATAGCACAGACTGAAGAGTCTCTCCAAACGTCACCAAACGCTCAGGAGACGGCCCAATAGTCGGACTATTGCACAAGGGTATGTATGGCCTGAAGCAGGGCACGTACCTTTGGCATAAACGTCTAAACGAGGTGTTCCTATCCATAGGATTCACCCGAGTCGTGTCTGACCCTTGCGTATATGTTTATATGCGAAACAGCATGCGTATTATCATCGCTGTTCACGTCGATGACATGACTATGGCCTCTACAGACTGTACAGAGATCCGAACTACTAATGGATAACCAGTCCGCTATACTGGTCAGCAAGCATCTGGAACACATGGGACGCCTTAAGCACCTCAACCGCCATTTCTTCTGGCTTCGTGATGCTGTATACAATGGAGATATCCTCCCAGTATACATCCAGACCACTGAAATGATCGCTGACAAGCTCACAAAGCCCCTAGCTCATGACCTTTACAAAAAATTCCAAAAACTCAGGGGTGTCGTAGGCAACTGGTCATCTTCTCCTATTCAATAAATGTGTGACAAGGTAGTCCTCATCAGGCAGGAGTGCTGAGGTATTTACGATTAAGGACTTGTATCAATCTCTGGCTACATTTATTACCTAAGATAGTTTACATAAGCTCACATCAGTATGTAAGCTAGTTCATATCCGTCATCAGCCTCTAGTTTTAACCACTAGGACTGACAACGGACTAAGTACATATCACCCTGAATAACAGTTTTAACCACTAGGACTGACAACAGACTGGGTATGTATCACCCTGAATAAGAGTTTTAACCACTAGGACTGACAATGGACTAGTCCTCCCTGTGTTCATTCTTGCTCACGAGATCTAGTGTCGGTTACTAGTCTACCTGAACCATGTACCCGTTCGAAAGGACCATGTACCCGTTTAACACCAGAGTCCAGTTATACTATCACCCAAGGTGATGTCCTGGACTTGAAACACACACTCCTGAGTGGCACAGCAGCACACCTGGATGGCATTTCCTATGAACTCTGGAAATCACTTATCAAGAGACACAAGATTGATGTACAGAGAGAACACCCAGCCTTTGACATAGTGGCATTACTTGCACAGGTCTTCAATAGTATCATATTACTGGGGATCAAAGCAGGTACTGACTTCAGCATAGGATGGATGTGCCCTCTCAAGGGCAACCACACTGAAATTAGCAACTATAAGCCAATCACTGTGCTAAATTGGGACTATCATGTTCTCTCTAGAATACTGGCCCAATGCTTAGTTATCTTAGCCCCAGCTGCAATTCATAGAGACCAAGTGGGGTGTATGTTGAACAGACACATAAATGACCAAACAGAGCTCATCCATATGATTATTAACCATGTGGAGGTGACTGAGACTAATGGAGCCATTATATGTCTTGACCAAGAAAAAGCCTACAGTAAAATTTGCCATCATTTTCCATGCAGATCTTTACTGCATAGAGGCCTCCCAGACCACTTCATTAACACTATGAAGCACCTATACAATGATGGTAAAACAATCATCATTTTGAATGGCAAAATAAAATCTCCCTACCTTTTTTTCAGTGGTGTTGGCAAGGCAACCCACTCTCTTGCCTATGGTTCAGCCTCACTCAAGGGATCTAATATTCTAGGTGACCATGAGAGACTGATAGCCACACTATTCACTGAATGACACTACAATCTATCTTTGAGAGAACAAGAGTGGGAAAAAGCATCCAGGGCCACCTTCAACATCAACAAGACATCCATTATTCCGATAGGCATGCCCACATACCAAGCATCTATGCAGATGGCAAGAGCCCTTTCTGATGGCCAAGACCCTATCCCAGCTAATATCCTAATACCAAGTGATACATCCCCTGTCAGAGTGCTAGGGACATGGGTGGGCAACAAGATAGATCAAGCGAGCATCTGGGTACCTACTCTAGAGAAGATTGACCCAAACCTTAAATGATGGAACAAGGACACCCAACTCTAGAAGGGTGCAGATATATCATAAATGTTGAAGTGGGTGCACGAACTCAGTAACTTACCAAAGTCCAAGGTATGCCTAAACAAATCAAGAAATCACTGGTGATCTGGCTGGCTCATATTTCTATTATTTCTACTATTCATATTCTATGCATTTGACTCATTCATTTTGTATGTGTTCATTCAGACATTTTCCACATGGCCTTCTTTCCCACATGGCCTTTACACTCACTATATCTCTTGTTGACTCATCTTTTGTTTTCTGACTGGATTCATCTTATCTTTTCTTATCTGTTTTATCTTTGCTCCATGTGCTCCTTTCTCACTTGCGACTCAGCTGATGTATTTGAACCTTCATTATTTATGCTATTTTCCCACTGGCTCTGCACGGCATATCATCACACCATCATACGCCAATCATGTTTTATGATTCATCTTTGATTATCTTTTTATCCATTGTTTTTCTGCTTGGTTAATTATATTTAAATACACTCATTTGTATCTACTTTTACTCAGTCAGAAATTGAATCAGGTATTATCTGTTAACCCTTCTCTTGTCTGTTTATCCACTCGGGTTTTATTCCAGTTCGGCTCCGTCCTTATATCTTACTCTTGATAACCTACAACTCTGCAGGGTGCAACACACAAGTTGAAGCCAAGTCCCTTCAGTACAAGTTGTTGGCATTTCTGAACAGAAATGTTGATTTACTTCCATGCAGCTTACCAGGTGTATTCTGTATCAGGACGTAACATCTGGGACCATCCCAATGCACCTCCAGTAGCATCATCCTATCTTAATGGCCCATTCAGCAATGGAAGAAGGAAGCTACTGATATTGAAACTCGCAATAGGGCCATAGACCTTATGAGGCTCAAAGAATACCTAAACTTTGATGTTACATGCACCCCAGATGGTGCCTATTAGCTGATGATCTCTTCAGACTTGATGCAAATGACTCACCTCACATTATCCAAAAACAAGTAATTGTCGACCCTTTTACCATGAACAGGCCAGTGTCAACAGGGAAGTCCTCCACACTTTCCCCAAACCTCAAACACATGTATAATGTAGCACAAGAAGCTGGCATTCCTCTAGATTCCACAGAGGTAACTCTAGAAGTTAAACTCTTTATGTCAATATGGTGCCACCTGGCTATCACCACCAAGCACCTCTAGAGCTCCAGGTGGATGAACTGCCCAAAAACAAGACATAATGTCCTTACAGTCAGAGAGCTCCTCCACCACACCCAATGGAACTATATTACCAGTCACACTGGCCAGATACACTGTAAATGTACATTGTGTATGTCAGCCAAGACTCATGGATGCAGCCAGCCTATGGACTGTGTCAGGCCCACCACCACACTTCTCAACCTTCTCCCCCCTAAGTGGGATCCAAGGATACATGAAAACCCTGCAACCCTAAATGAATGGGCAATTAACTAAACAGA
>KN837224.1:25870-36791 GCA_000827215.1 Sphaerobolus stellatus SS14 | reverse complement strand
CTGTCCTTGCCGCAATAGAAATTCTGTATCAGTCAACGTTATTAATCCCAGCCGTTCGTAATTTTCGCGGTCGAAGTCTGACGGTAAGCTCAGCTTAGCTTTCTCTGGAGCAGCATCCGTTGCTAATGGATCTTGTAGCGCATCCGGCGGCATGAAATCAGATAGCCCGGCGTACCACGTGTCGATGTGCCGCGATAGTTTACGTCTGGAATCGTCCAGATCAAGCTCCTGTCGGTCAGTCGGATTCTTTCGCATAAGAAGCTTCTGTCGCAGATTTTGCCTACAGAACACCTTGTTAGTAATTAGCCTTGCTAATCGATGACACGCGACTTACTGACGCATCTCCAAATCCAGCCCCATATTGATGCCCACACTTGCTGTTAGGCGGGCGGACTGTGCTGACTGTTTTTTCCCCGCCCGAAGTGTCACCGGCGTTTCCTCGTCGCGAATATCGCTACACGTGAAGGCGCATCAATCAATCTTGGCCGGAATTGACTACCGTCTTTTGATGCACTTTCCACCTTGAGTTTCGTGACCATTTCCTCGCCTAATGCTGACTCCAAATTCGCCAGAGCCTCTCGCTTTGTCACCAAGATCAATCCGCTCTTCTTATAAGATTTTAAGATGCGAAACGCTGTTGGCAACACGTAATTAACAAATAGAAAATGAAATGAAATTATAACTATAAACTTGCCTTCGGAGCTTGCTTTCCTCCAATTATGTAACAACATAGCATCATTTAATGTATCCTTTCGGTGTCCCCAGCCCATCTCACGTGTGGCAGTTGCCAGGAGATTCAAGCTCGCCCAATTTGACTCTACTATTTCACCACCGGTTCTCCCGACATTATCCGTCCAATTGAACGAAGACTTGTCAGTGCATCCGTCGATGCGGGATGCCAAATGGAACTTGGGAACTAACCGTACTAATTCCGTGCTATCCAGTTTGGCCAGTTCTTCAGGGTTTAGTAATGGCCAGGCACGGTGCTCAATACGTTCCCGGAAGTGGATATGATACTTGCACGCAATATCATATGATATTACAATGCGCTCCAATCCCAGTTTCAAGACGTCTTGCAGAACGTGCGTCATCGCAAAGTCAACAATCACGAATCTATTAATAGTTTGTCAAAATTGCACAAACCCTCCTCGAATTCCAGCTCACCGTTCTCCCAGCGGAATGTCCACTGTCGCTGCGTACACAACTGTGTGACAGATTGCCATTTGTAGGCCGCTTCCTATTGGCAGCAGCGCGCTTGGGCTCCCCGGCCTTCACCATTCGGCATGTCGCATCCTCGATGTTCCTTGTATTGATGGTATGACGCATAAAAAGCATCGTTTCCGAACAATGAAGAATCGGCTAGTTCTCCTCCCCCTTTATTGTGTCTGCGCAATCTGAAATTTCCATCTACACCCAAAAAACGTGTATGGATCAAAGCCCTTTGTTTCAAAGAATGAAAAATAAGTCTTTGTCGCCTTTTCCACATTATTTTGACTCACGAATCCGGGTGCTTTTCCCATCCTGCATCCAAACTAACGCCTGGAATAGGACATGACACACACCCCAATACGAGGCTTCCAGGCTCTCGTATTAATTTCGGATCTTGAACGCCTCCTCGCTTCCAAGCTCGAACCACCCGCCATTGCCTTTGCACATGCTTGAACGTCTTGTAGATATCCTATATCATTAATAAAGTTATTATGATTAGTTATTTCTTTGCCTTGGATAAAGAAAATAATTATTACTGTCACTTCCGTGGTGCAAAACATGGTCTGTTACCCTATGCATCGTCCCTGCGAAATCCCAAGGACTTGTGCGTGCAATATGATTAAGAAGATGGAATAACTTCAATACTCGAAATGTGAAAGCTGTTCGCGAGCGTAGTATGGTTGCTGGAAACCATTTGCGAGCAAAGAGTTGCTCAGCTTGCGAGCATACAGTAGCGCACCGAGACCATCCCATCCTAACTGTATGCACACCGGTGATATCCAGAATTGTGATATCCTGAAAGCCTAGCTCGTTGTGGATATTG
Source organism: Sphaerobolus stellatus SS14 (assembly GCA_000827215.1). Taxonomy (NCBI): domain Eukaryota; kingdom Fungi; phylum Basidiomycota; class Agaricomycetes; order Geastrales; family Sphaerobolaceae; genus Sphaerobolus; species Sphaerobolus stellatus. Next base: position 34,759 of record KN837224.1, on the reverse strand, counting down.
GGAAATGGCTGGTGCCCGGGTTCAAAGAAAATAATGAGGCCTAGCTCGGCCAATGACGTTCGGCGCAGACAGTTCCCATCCCATTCTTCTATCCGATGAAAAGGCAGGTGTTGATGTCTCTCAATAATGCACTCCTGGCAATAGTATCCCATTGTGTCACAATCCACACAGTCATACACTCCGACTGCTGAACAATCAATGCCAAAACATGAGGGTTTGCTTATGCGTGGAACTCGATTCCGCCACGCCGTGGAGATATTGAGATCTCTCCAAAAGAGAAGCAGCTTCTTCTGGAGTAACAGCAGCTTTTACCTGCGCCAGCCAATTAGTTCCCATGCTCCGTATGCTGGGGAAACCAAAGTTTTGACGATAGAGGAGATTTAGGGCTTCCATGTCACGTATCACGTCTTTAGAAGATTTACTCTCCACGGGTTCTTCTTCACCATCTCCCGTCCAATCATCAGGGGAGGTTTCCTAGAAGCACATTAGCTGATAATTCTTTCGGTTGAGAACCACACAGCAACAGATATGAAATCCTCAGAGCGCACCTTCCCTTGGTTTGATATCCTTCGATTTCCTACTTTAGAACGGCGGCGCTAAGTGACGTTAAATATGTGCTGCTCAGCATTCCTAAACGACGATGTAAACAACTTAGCGAGTGAAACGACGTTGCACGAAAATAATCACCTTTCATACCAGCCCCGTTGAGTTGCTTTCCGCGCTTCATTTCGTTCTCTTTGCGTCTTGTATTTTTTGGGGGGGCCGCGTTTGCCTTTCATGGATTGAGGAGAGCACGCAAAGGGTTCAGAAAGTAACTTGAGTATGATGATAAGGTTTAGGCTTAGGCTGGATTCCGTCACCCACCGTCACGGCTACCTGTGACACATTTGACTGTGCCTCCCCCTAAATCCCGATTTTTAGCAGGATGGATTAGCATGTAACTAATAAATGTGTGCTCATACGAAATATCATGTTTCTTGAGGTCTTATAAATCAGATTTAATGCTCAGTTCTGCCGGGCGGAGTGTTACGCCTCTCTGCCCCATATACGGCTCTTATCTTGAATTCCACAGTTTTTGGATGCTGTGGGTGAGTCTTACATCGGTGGGAATATTGCCTTTAAATACGTCCGAGGGCGACACCTAGAAACAGATATTTCTTCGTGTCTGTAGCGTGAACTATTTCCGATTGAAACACTATTTCAGACTCAGTTCCTCCTGATCACCATAGTACTCCCTCCGTTTAAGCTTGGAGTACGAGTTAAATAGGGGAATATGTTGGGCATTTAATGTGTATTGATGGCTTAGATCACTCGATATATAATACTACTACTTGCCTAATATTACACTCGATTGAATCAGGGTTTCAGACAGGTTTTCAACGTCACTCAAGCTTTCTTATATCTTTCTGGCTCTCAAACAGAGGCTTCCGAGCATCAACATGGATATTAATTATGCTAGAGTATATATCTCGCAAATAGACACCATTGAGGGGAAGGAGAGAGGGGCTAGATGTACAAACAAATAGCCTGTAATGATATACATGCACCGAGCTCAGATACTAATTGGCTCAACTTCACGTCGAGAAATTGGTGACACTTCGGAAAATACTGTCAATGTGTATCTAAGATAAATCAAACTTAAAATAACACTATTCTCTAAAAAATCAATGGGACAGAAAACTGCATAAAAATGCTATTCTCTTAACATCATCCTAGCGGTCGAGTGCCACCTTATCAGTTACTGTTTCGTCTCGGGCATCTGTATGAATTTCACATTCTTATCACAAATCTGGTAAGCATCGTTGGTAAAACTAATTTAAAAATTAAATTGGCTGAGATGGGGTGTTGGTGAAATTCCCGTTCAACGATTCATGATATGAAATTGATGTCCTGTGCATCTGCTGTATGCTAGGTGTCCTTTGCAAAGTAACATTTTTTTGGAACAACATCGCCTTGTATACCTACATCCTATAATAATTATACCTACATGTTGATTTCAAGAGGAACATTGACCTGGTTAACCGAGACATGAAATAGCAGAAGTGCCTCGGCCCGCGCACGGCCCGCAGGATTTGGCGCGCCAATAAGCTAATATGAACTCTTGTGGAGGCCCATCGGGGTTTCAAACGAATGCGGCACAGCTAGGGGTCGGCACCGTAACTGTATAAGCCGTATATACGGGACGGTCATACGGGTCCCCGTCACTGTACCGTCGAAGATATTTTTCAAAAGCTTACCGTTAAATTACTGTATGAACCCGTACAGGATCCGCCATTAACAGTGCAAGAAGCGGTTAGCAAGCGCTGGGTATCCATAGCGACAGCGCTTACGGCCTTAGATCTCTTTTTGGTATATCTGGTTGTCCCTCCTTGTTGCTCTCTCGTCCTTGTGCTGATCTCAACGTTGGGTTGTCCGTGTACTAGCATCTGGTGTCGGCACCCAACGTCTCTTGCAGCCTTCAAGATGCTTCCAGTAGTTGCGGACGCTCGTAGTCAGCCGCTGAAAGACATCCAAGGCAGCAGAGGTCAAGCTCACCTCTCACACCCGTGCTCAATTTTTTTGGATGGCTACAACGTTGAGCACACACCTCTTGAGGAGTTTTTGGTTTAGCTCCAGAGGACTTCAATAAATGCGACCCTGTACAGTGGTGGGGGCGAGGAAAGCTCAATTTCCGAACCTTTGCCGTCTCGCTCGTGATATCTTGTTGATCCCGGGTATGTCAACAACAGTTCTATCTAACCATTTTCTAACCATTTTAATAGGATCGGCGGTTGCTGTAGATAATATTTTCTCGGGTGGGAGGGACACTATCTCCTTGCAGTGAGGGAGTCTGAAGCACGAAACCATTAGGATCTTGATGCTGGTCAAGCAGAAGATCTGTTTGGGAAGGGATGAATTGTAGTTATACTCTATATACTGAATTCTTGTATTATTCGGCCCGTACCCGTACTGTCGAGGATTCATCAACCCATGTGGAGCCGTAATCTATACGGCCATAGCTGTATACGGTATGGTGCCGGCCCCTAGGCACAGCTTGCCCTCATTCCTTTGCACCCACCCCCAAATATTACCTAAGGCAGGGTCGCACCACATGTGAACTCGTTCTAAATTGGTATGGTCAGGTCTATAAGATGCTACTACCATTTCAGCGGCCCAGAATATTGGAGATCACGATACAACATATCTCATTTGAAAACATTCCACAATGTACCTCCAGGGGTGTCCTTCAGAGGATGGCCAGGTGATAGTGAAACAAACTTAAGTCCCGCAGGCTCCTCTCGACACTCACTACCTTAGGTTTCCAGCCATACCCCACTCAATATGTCGACTGCTCTCACACCCGAAACTGTCGTTCGAAAAGGTTAGTAATGATTGGCTAAACCCGACTGCATGAATAACGAAATTTGCAGTGACTCCCATTGTTGCTACCGAGAATGGTGAGACTCCTTGTTATACCTATGACTCATGAGGTTTACAACGCACATCGCAAGCAGGTCACATCTTTTCTTTATCCAAAGGTGTGATTCCTCGTTACTTCTCCTGAACTAGTCATGGAGACTTATGGTGTATGTGTTCAAAGTCTCGCCCACACGTGCAGCTCCTTCCAAACATGGTATGTTCCTCTGCAAGTGATCCTGTTTGAACACTGACACTCTAATCTGGCAGATGAGCCTCCCGCTGTCCCAAACCAGCCGGCAGTAATTTCTGCCAAGGGTAAAGAGATCCAAGCGAGAACACCCCTGACGAGTAAATCACTTTATTATGTGTCTTCGCACCTTCATTAATACTGTCTTTAGAAGATTGGACAAAACCTGGGGACAAATTACCCTTTCGCCCCTTTCAGAAGACCACGCGCTCGGCACAGTGGGCAGTCAGTGATGAAGGCAAGAGATGGATAACCCAACGGCTTGCCAATTATGCAAACATGAAACCTCCAGGGGGGTTACTACCCAAGAGCGAGAGCACCAATCGCCACCTCACTCACTGCCAGTGGTGGACTCGGGAGTTAGCTCGGGCATATCTGGCTAACTGGCCGGACTTCAATGTTGAAGAAACTCTCGGAACTGAGTATTCCCCATCCGACAGATCATTGCATGATGAGGTATGGTAGTATATTTGAACAAAATATCTGTGCATTGATATCTTTCCCTGGCTAGCGTGTTCCCAAATTCATTGAATATGCTCTGCGTCAGCAAAACAGTGTTGCAAAGGAGAGCCCTGCCGATATCATCTCAATGCTCATACAACGTGCCCGGAAGCCCGCAGCCTTCAACTTTTGGGCTCAGCAAAACGAAGAGGTGGATGTCAAGGCGAAGGTGATGGCTCAGAGAGACCCCAGGTGGCAGAATAGGCACGAGCGTTTGCATACATTAATGGAAATGCGGAAAAAGCTCTTTGAGGAATTAGACCCTGATGAACAAGAGGAATGGCATGAAAAAGCGACGGCATCTAAGGCCTTGAATTTGACTCCGTGAGTTATTTATTACTCACATCTGGGAAAGTTATTTATGCACCTTTCTTTCATCTAGGGAAGACTGCATTGCTCTAATCCCAAAAATCTATGGAATGATGGGTGATGCATTACGTGAGCACATTGATTTTAATTGCCTGGTGCTATGTGGCGGGAAGAGCATTGATGGAGAAGCCTGGTTTTATATGTAAGACTTCCATTTTTGATTAGTTTTCATGTGCTTACGAGAAGCATGATCTTCCAAAAGGGAGGAATGGCACCGTCCATCAATGCTGGATCCCCTCCGGTTTACTTCAACAGAAAATTGGAAAGTTACCCAAGGAGGGTTTCTTCATGATATTTATAAGGATACAGGAGGTACGTCTTTTCAACTCAAAGTATTCCGGGTGCGTTTGACCCAGTAAAAAAGTGAAAACGATGGATATCGTCCAGCTCCCAACGTGGCAGCGACCGAATGAATTTATTCCAAAGGTTGTCATACACCTCTTGGATGTGATTGAGTTTGATGAGGACGGTGAACTGCTCACCTCATTGCAGGGATTGCGACAGGCGATGGAGAAATATTTACATGGTTTATGGTGTGAGTAACCTCCGTCCCTTTTTTGATCCCTGGGTTTGTTGATGTATCAGCATGACTAGTGTTCGTTCCTGACAACAACGGAGCCCCCAGGACCACTCCTATTCCATGGTCAAAAATACGTCAGCACCACCACAATTTGACAATGTTTGTCGAGCCTGTTCGGCTGCCAGGGGGGGATTTTATTTTTGAGAGGCCTAACAATATGCCACATGATGACTTGAAGGCCTTTGTTAACCACATCGTTCAGGGGGAGAAAGGCATCCTCCCCCCTGAGAAGCAATTCCGTTGGACCGGTCAAATTGATGGAGCTTTTCAATTGGCTGCAAAACCACATAGGCAGTAAGTCTGCAACCATTCCTATTTTGCTATAAATTGATATAATATGTCAGAATACGGAACACACAAGGCAAGACGAAAAGGAAGGGGCCTTCTAAAAAGGCAATTGCTCAGGACAGCTCACTGGGGGAGAGTTTTGATTTGGATGATGGAGAAACTTCGTCAGATGGGGAATCTGGTAAGGAGGAGCCAGTGACCACTGTGCGAGGCCGGTCCATTTCACGTGGCCAAGGCAGCAAACCTGCGAAGTCATTGCGATTTAAATCTAAGAATAATGGCTCAAGGTATTGATTTGTTTCATATATCTGCATGCTGAATGATATCCATTATTGACGCACACTCATGAAAGATCAAGGTCCGCAACTGCAAAGGGTCGAAGGTATTATTGATCTGTTCCTCTTCGTGGGCGTCTGCTGACATAATCCTCCTAGTCATCGCCAGACTGCTTCCAAAGCCCAAGGTCACCAAGCTCCTTCCAAATCCAAACGAAAGCAAGGTTCCAAAACTGCTGCCAAGGTTACTGCTAATAGCAGTGATGAGAGTGCCGATGGTGATTGTCTAGATGAACAGCAGGTGGTGTTCCGCGGCAATGCCACGCAGGTTTACCTTGATGATTCCCATGTTGTAAGTGGCCTCTCTTGTTTACCTCAGTGGTTTAGCTGATGGATATGTGTTTAGTGGGAGGAAGATTTCAATGCAAGAGAGTCGATGCTGGGTTGGGAGGAAGATGAAGAGATGGAGTTTGGGGCAACCTGCATCGAAAGTGCGCGCTTCATTGAGAGCGGGGAGCGATTTGACGATGTGACTTTTGTGCGTATGCTGTCCATCCCAATGCTTGATATACTTATTTGAATTGCAGTATCATGTTATGGATCTTGCCCAGCCTATGAGGTGTCTTGATGAACCAACATTCGACTTGATCTTCGACATAGCCTCACCCCTGCCTTACATTGCTGACCTATGCAATGTGGATTGGGATGGGCCGCTGACAGTATTGTTAGGGCGCATTGAGAACGCGGTTCTGACAATCAAGGATTTCTCTCCCAAGGCAGGATCTCGCTGGATACGCCTTGGCAATTCAAATGGAGTTATGCTCTTTTTGCGCCTTGTTGAGTTTGTGCGCGGGCTGGGGGTTCATCTTGCCAGGGCTGACATGCGGGATCATATCACCGGTATTAGGAAGAGGCTTAACACCCTGCTTGCAAAGGAAGCATGGCGGCGATGGGCACGTGTCACCTTTGAAGTTGGGTTGCCTTTGCGCCGGAGCACGAATCCAGGGGATTTGTTTGTCTTGTGGGATATCTGGATGGCGAGCCAGTTGGAGGATGATGTGGGTCAGGACACGGTAAGTTACACTTTACACATCCTGCAGAACTAGTAGCTGATTGTTGTCTCAGTGGTCACAACTCAAGTGGTGTCGGTTCATCCCACAGGACAGCATTCTAGCCACTCTTGCTAATGAAACGTGCATAACTGCAAGGGGTGCTGAAGAGAAGGATACGACATTCACAATCTCCGAGCGAGGCTGGCAGAAGCCAACATCAATTGCATTGGTGAAGGCATGGGTGGCGGAGATGGATGAAGCAACCTTCCTGCGTGGCTGTGTGATTGAGAGGTTCCTGTATATATATACATTGATAATGATGGATTGGTGGGTGGGGGAGCTGGTGGGGGAGTGGTGTAAGCCTGCTATTAAGGCTGCCGAGGATTGGATGGCCATAGTCATGTAGGTTATCTTTGGTCTCTGTTGTGCTCTCTATGTTCTGACAGGTGGGTTGACATTAGACAGAGGATTGATAGGAAGCTTCTTGTCCAGTCCAAGGAATGTCTAAGGTGAGTGTACATCAGTTGGCTTGTACATCAGTTGATGTTAACGCTGGGCATGTCCATATAGTTCCCCACGGTTCACAGCACGACCTCAATCAAAGGGAGCCAACAAGACCTCGGGTTCTACTGTGCGCATCCCGGCCTCCATCGATGGGAGGACCCCAGTCATGGCACTGAAGGAAGGGACTCCGGAGGGAATGGACCTTGACATGCCGCCTCAGGTATTGGAGATCGCGGAATCGCAGGTCAAACATGACAGGAAGGTGACAGCGGTGAAGAAGGGTGCTCCCGTGAAGAAGGTTGAGAAGGTCGGGTCTGAGGCAGCCATTGCGACGTGAGTTATCCAGATTGCATTTTGGGTTGGGGAGTTAACTCATCTCGATACAGGTCATCCCAAAATGCAGCCCAGGTGGCTATGGGAAGTACTATCAGGAAGCGGAAGGCACTTGAATTCTCGGAGAATGTTGGGTACGTTGTAGACACATATTTGAACCCAAACTAACTTACATTTGATTAGGGCTGGCATTGAGAATGTCACTAGTAAGCGAGCTAGATCCACCGAGACAGCTGTTTTGAACAAGCCAAGTATTCTCGGTGTCGAGCTTATGGCAAATGAGGGGGTTAAGAGGGCTACGTCAGCTGAGCAAGACGTAGCAGCAGTGAAGGATGTCATCAGAATTGAGCCTACGGCAACTGAGGGGGCTACATCGGGTGAGGGAGATGTAGCAGCAGTGAGGGATGTCGAAGGAGGGATGTTTGAACATACTAGCCCGGACAGTGACAGATTGTGAGTACAATTAGGTGGTCGGTCAGTTTGATTCAGTATATACTAACAATCTCCACAGGCAACAGCTGATAGCCACACCCGACTTTGCCATAGGTGAGCCAGCTTTGCCCATAGTCAGTGGGAAACGAGGGCGGAGGGGGAAGGGCAATGCGGGTGGGGGAGGAGGAGCGCCTAGAGGAGGGGCACCTAGGAGGTATGTGTTGCAGTATGTGTGCGCATTCAGTTGGAGACTAAAATAGTATGCAGGGGACGCTCGAAGATGGCAACCGAAAACATTGGTACACCAACAGAAAGGCTGAGTGGCGACGGAGATGGAGCCATGGTTCTGGGATGAGATTGGTTGAGAATGGTTTGGTATATTCGTTTGCTTGGTTTGTTTAGCTGGGGTGTGGGTCATTTTTGTCCAAGTAAGGTGTACTGCTGCTTAGCTGGCTGTGAGTATGATAATGGTGGAGGGTCCGTGCGGTATGCGTGTTGGCTAGCCAATAGATAATGCATGGGTCACGCAGATATAGATGGTATTAAACGATTTAATATAGCTCGTGTTCCTGAACTATGCATACATTGATCTTTGCGAAGTGTTTAAAGATTTTATAGTGTTCATGTCCCTGGATTTAGCCAGTATTTTTGACGTCTTTAACAAATGTATGTTGGTTATGAAACTTGACTTATGTGTATACAGTGATGTTTTTGTGGTGTGCTTCAACTTAGCTTATTTTTATGCCCTCGCAGGTTGGTCCTCACAGACATACGTATGGGATGCCATTCACCTAGGGCAGTGTGTATGTACCTCCGGAAGCTCCCATCAACGCCAGCATACATTACATGGAGAGCCGTGATGTCGGGTTCGTATGTGCCGCAAGGCGCACCCCGGGGCGTGGACGTACG
>KN837223.1:232254-248049 GCA_000827215.1 Sphaerobolus stellatus SS14 | reverse complement strand
TAAGTTAGAGAATTGCACATACTAGATAGATGCTGTATCAATGAAGTTACCCCCAGCATCAAAATAGGCATCCAGCAATTTAAACGAGCTCTCCTTGTTCATAGTTCCAAAGCCAGTGGCAGCCCATTTATCTCCGATACTCATTCCTCCAAGGCATAGAGGGGAGACATGGATGGCAGCACGGGAAGCAAATTGATGGTAATAGGCAAGTTTTGTTGGTGGAGGGGATCCTCGTGTATACATCAGAATCTTGCTGGAATGTTTCGAGTTGTAGAGAGCAGATGTCCCAAACACCTTCAATTTATATGTTATAGTAACCTTTTTGTCTTCATTCAGATGCTAGAAATAACCATGAGCATTTGCGTAAGCTGTTTGGCATTGAATGGCGTGTTACCCAGAGTTATTAATGGAGTTAATTAATAACAATCTTTGACTCATTAAGCCGCAAAATCGGGATCGATGAATTTAAAATTACTGCAACACCATCCCGGTGTGAACTCGATATCTTGAACTTCTGAAATGGCTTGATTATACTCTTTCGGATATTTATGATTCCTCTGTGGGAAATTACAATCACTGTTTCTGCTGCAGTTAGAAAGAAAGGACGACACCTATAATAATCATACGTACTGAAAGAGCCTGATTTACAGCGTGTCGTTGCCAGTGCTCCGTGTAACCAAAATCTCAGCCGGCTTTGGGTGATAAAGGTAGACGAATGGGGCCTGTAATAGTTTCAGTCCAGGTATTGAATTAGTCAAACACTGAGCACAAGTCTCTACGTACTGGTGTGATCCCCGCCTCCTTGACAATGAGTGTTAGTGAGTTTGAAAGGAAAGGGTTTTGTGAGGTGGTTTTGGACACCCTTTTGCCCTATCCTACTTGGCAATCTTGCCTTATATAGTCATTCGTAGTATCCTTAGAAGGTAATGTGATTTTATGGATGATCTGTTCTGATCCTGCCGCTCTCATTGGTTGCATTGCCTTCCCATTACATATATGGTTTTATGTCAATGTATTCGTTTTAACCAGTCCTATGTTAGCGGCGCAAGTGCCGATCCCCGTCTCCAATCCGGGCTCAAAATAAATAATGACAAAGATAATAATACTATGGAAGGGTGTAGTGTATTTTTCCCATATTATATTGAATATATGCATCTTAGATTAAAATGTGCCCTGGCCAACATAAAACTAGAATATTTGCGGAAGTTGCTTCGGAATGCTTTGAAGCTCACAAGGCCATCCCCATGCTCCCGACACCACCAGAAAAATTGTTATAATATATTGAAATAGAGAGGCAAATGCCCACCCCCGCCAGTGGCGGAGGTTTTGCATTTGTGAGCCAGTATAAACAAATATTGTATGAGAGAGGCTAGAGCCCCTGAAGGCAACCTGGAGGGAGGAGAAACAGGATGTTGACCAACCAAAAACTCACCAATAAATTAGCCAGCCTACAACAATATCCCTGCTGCAAGTCAATAAGCAATCAATAATTGTCTTGCATAAATAGAGGTGAGGTAACAAATGTGGATGGACTATATACAACACGTAATATCAAAGGTGATATCAAAGTGCACCTGAAGTTAGAGAAAAAGAAAGGCTTACAATTTCTATTATGACATAAAATTCGTAGATACTTATTATGGCACATTATATGCTCAGCTATTCAATTCCCACCCACAGGAGTGATAATACGAGCATGGAATAAAGCTTTTCTAGATGGCTCGAGCATAAACAGGAAGACCAAAGCTGTTTGTACCAGAGACAAGGCGATGAGTGAAAAGTCGGTGGAAGGCTGACTGGAAGGCGTGAAAGAGAGACAATCGCCGTGAAGAAATAAAGGCGACTACGACAGTGTATTGCTTAGTATTATTTTGATGCACAGCCAGCAGCCATTGGTCTAATGCGAGTGAGGCCGAAGGACATGCCATAAGCAAAAATGACATTTAGAGGGAGGATATTGGTAAGGATAGTAAACAGTCATGTAGAATGACACAAGGATAATAGAGAAAAAAGATAGTAAACAGTCATGCAGAATGACACAAGGATAATAGAGAAAAAAGATAGGATTAAGGATAGGATATTGTTAAGGGCGGTGTACTCAAATACCATGAATGACACACCTGTGCATAGGTAAATATCGTTCGAAGATGGTAATTCGGGACATTGTGCGCAGGAGTATAGGATACAGGAAAATATGAAAGAACTGCCCCATAACACTCTTTTTCCTTTTAACCTCGCTTCGCTCATTTAACAGAGACGGGGATGAGTATCCGTATAGCATTTGGTTATGCTTGCTTGTAATTAATGTCATACTAGGTTATCGTTCGTGCCTATTTACGTGACTCTGCTTATGTTAATTTATCCTTGTATTTGTCCGACTCCTCTCTTATAAGACGGTTTGCTGATGATTGTTGCTCCTTTGTACATTTCCACGTCCTCTACCCTACCTTTCCAAGTGTTGTGTAAAAGTTTTCTTTCCGCATCTTGGTGAGTCCGGTATATAACCTGTTCTTCAAGTATCATTCGCTGACTCCTATATTTATTCATTTTGGCTTTGGCCTCGTTTATTTGCTACGTTGTTAGACATATGTCTATCTTGTTGTGCCTGTCTCGCGCGAACGTGCGTTCGATAACGTTATGCAATGGCCCCGAGACGATTTGTCCCTCTTCGTCCGCCAGGGATAAAATTGTTAGGCTTACAAGGTCCCGCCCGCCCTCTGTCGATTAAGCACTCAATCGCTCCTCCATTTACATACAACACATATGCTTCTTGGAGTCCGCCTCACTTATTTTATAAGTCGGCAGCATTTTATTAATATTTAATTTCGATATAAATTCTGTTATTATTGTTTGATAACACTTTATTTATGTACCGGTTGCTGTACATATTTTTCTGGTATGTTTATGTTACTGACCGACACGAGCTTGCGAGTATGAATTGGACAACTGTATTAGATCGACGAACAATAGATCGTCGGGATAAAGATTTCTCGAGGCGGGGACTGGCGCTTGCGCCGCTACCGATGACTGTATTTTATCAATGAGTTTCATTTTCCATATTTGTTACTCTATTTCTGTAATCGGTTACAATCCAAGCAGCGTGAGATGCTCCTCACGTAACTTTATATTACTTGGCGGCAGCCTGAGGTAGCCAAAAGAAGCAACGCAATAATGCCCACATTTCCTCCCTTGCTTGCTGGAACTCGCTTCGCATGATATCAACGGCAGGGCAGCAGACCTTGCCCCTCAAGGAATGGAAATGTTTGTAATGTCTATGGGATCATGTTTTGTGGCAACGCGTAGGCCCCTACCCCCAGGTCAGTGATATGGCTCGAAGTAGCCGCTGCGCATGTGTCCTTGTCTGTCATACACTCATGCACAAGTAACCTTTCTCGAAGACGACCAGTGGTAGCTAGAAATATTCTTAGGAGGGCTTCTCTCCCATGAATAAGGCGGAGAAAATCCATGGGCTTCAGAAGTTCGAATGGCGCGGTTCGACCAGCATACTTATCACCGTGTAGGATAACAACGGCTCCGCTTCCACCCTCACCCTTTCCAGTGTTTCTGGATAAATGATAGAAGGCCGCGGGGAGGAGGCTGAATACCCTGCAGTCCCATGCCAGTCTTATGGCCGAAGCTGGTTCTGGGACACTTTCATCGAAATCCTCGTTTATTTTCCTGCACAGACTACCCAGAACTAGTCGCAATTCGTCCGCATTGGAATCTCGTGCTTCGAACTCAAGTCTCCTCACAATACGTCAACGCCCCCCCTGTCCAAATTGGGAGCACCGCTCTCCGGCCCAACTCGATCCTGTGCCCGATTGGGATACATATCACGGTGTGGCTCTCTCGCTTTTCTTCCTCTTCTGTTATTTAGGGCTGCATCCGCCTCAAACCCTCAAAACCCTCAATGATCCTGATTCAGTGCAGACAGTGCCCAAGCCTACCCCTATAGTACCGTTACTTATAGAGTGTACCCCTGGGCCTGGCCTGAACTGCTATCTTATATCCAGGAGTCGGCACACAACGCATTAGGATTCAGCAGTTTATTCAAGATCTTCATCTCTTATTTGCCACGTTGTGGATCATCTTTCTCTGTGCAGTGTTGGGCTGAGAATGTCTCGAGAGCTTATCGGTTTACCATCGTTCGGACTAGGATGATTGATCTTGGCTCTTAACCCTCAACAACAATCTCTGCAGTGTTGGGCTGAGAACATTACATTTCAGGGGCTTATTAGTTTCATTTCCAGAATATTTGATCACTTTTCTCGGTGTTCTCTCTACTATGTTTAGCAGTGAGTACGTCTCAAAACTCGAGATCTTATCAATTCCCTTTCTCACCGTTCTCACCATATCTCGCGCTCAATCTTGTTATCAGCCTGACCTTCGAATGTGCCTTCCTTATGGTCTACTACCAGGGGCGAGACGGGGCACATCGAAGGCGAACAAAAAACATTGCTTGTGCATGAGTTCTTGGTTCTGACTGATGACATCCGAGTCGGGGAAAGCCATTGATTCCATCCCAGAGAGCTTTCGGCGGATAGGACGATGGATATTCGGATAACAACATTTACATTCGAAGTTTATGTAAGTTGATTGCCATCACGTCCTATCGACATCTTCGCCGTCTGGGCTCGGATTCCTATGGTTTTGTTTATTTCTCAATGTTTAATATTATATCTCTCACACCTGCGCTCCGTTCCTTTCGACAAAAGCCTAGGATATTTTTAAAGTACGTCTTAGAGCTCCATGTGACGACGTCGAAACTAAGCTTGCGCAATGACTCATCCCAGCGGATTTCGGTGGTTTGGATGATGTCGATGAATTACAACGATAATGTTTATTCGATGGAGTTTTAATTGCGCTTCACGATGTCTATCAAATAATCTATGGGCTTGGATTCGAAAGCTTTCATTTCCTCGTTTCGGTAATTTTCGTATTTCGCATAGAGCGCACACATCCATCACACGCTTCCCTCCTAAACCTTTCTTAAACATCTCTTCTGCCCAAGGCGGATTGGACGTTGGGAAGCTCAAGCTTATGCGGCGATTCGTCCCAGAAGAATTTAGTAGATTCGGTGATGAATGTTCGAATACTATGTTGATATTCAACGGTTTAATCACCAAGTTGAGCAATCGTGATTCTTCTGGACTTGTATCCGCATCTTCTCAATAGTCAATGTTCGATCCCTTGCACTCCCATTCTACTATGTTCCTCAAATACATTTCCTAAATACCTCTTCGAGCCCGGACAAACCGGAGTGATTCGATAAAGATGATTCTCCTTCATATCAGCCGCATCAAAGCCCAGATGATGGATTTAGAGGATTTGACAGCGATCTATGAATATAAATTCGATTGATGATATTCGATGGTTTAATTACCCTGAATCCCTACGGCACGATCCATCTTTGGGCTTGGATTCCCGTACCGATGGCTTTGTTGATTTCTCCAATCCTCACATCTTATCAGTCAATTTTAAGTTCTTCATCTTGGGTTTCTTAACTCATTTCTCTCTGCGTAGTGTTGGACTGAGGTCTCAAGAGCTCATCAACATTAACATATTTCTTATCTTTATTGTAGGGTTCTTTGCGCTCGTCCCGCTCGTCTCTGAATCTCCAGTGTGAGGTTAATTGAATCTCAAAATTGCATTGATTCTTTTCCTTATTAATTCTCAATCTAAACCTCGAGCCCGATTTTGCTACCTTCTAGTAGCCTCCCTCTTTTAACACTATGATCGATGATCTACCGTAACAGTGAGTGAGCAGCATGTCGACGGTGAAAAAAATGACCAGTTGTGCTTTGTTTAATCCGTGAGTGGTGAAATGGGTAGAAGTTGTCATCTTATCTCATCCCAGATGTATTCAGTCGGTTACCGCGATGCATACTGGAATATTAACGATACTCGATGGTTTAATCGCCCCACATTTAGGCAACGGTGGGCTCTGGAGTTGGATTGTGGTATTTTCTTCCCTCCCAAGGTATATTTTTCGAGCACATCTTTGGGCCGGGTGACGGGCTTGGCTATTGATAACCTAGGTTTAGTACTATATGCGGTGACATTCCTCCCAGACCGTCTCAATCATCACATCCCAGATGGATTTTATGGATTGGGCAATGAATGCTTGAATATGAATGATGATATTCAATGCTTTTAATCGCCCTTCGTTGCTACAACAATACTATTCTGGGCTTGGATTCCGGTGGTGGCTTCATTTCCTCAATATTTAATCTTTGATCTATCGTACCGCGACCTTCCCTAAAAAGAGTCACCTCTTAGTGACAATATCTTCGTCCTAACATACTACTCTTCAAGGCTCTTCTTCAAATATGCGCATGTTGTAAGACGTTCTTGGACTTCACTCGAGATGCTTCTCAATTTGAAGCTTGAAGGACAGGCCAATGGCTCGGGGGTCTGTTTTCTTTTTTTCATAATCTCAGCTTCAAACCTCATGATTGACCTGTGATCTTTTTAAACCTCTTCAAGATCTATAATTGCTTGAGGTTTCTTCAATGTATTCAATTGGAGTTCATATATTTAAGTCGTTTAAGATCTCTAAATCGTCTTTCTTGAAGATGTCTCATACTTATCTTGTTGTTGAGCTCTTCCGAACAAGTTTCAGGGTTCTACGGTGATTAGGAAAATAAAGTGGCAAAAGAAAGGAAAAAACAAAAAGATTGCACTAAAGGGGAATTGAACCACTGGCTGGTCGATTATGCTTTATGGCAACGACCAAGGTTAACACTACCCCATTAGTGCCCTTGGAATATCCTTCCAAATGTCTGTACCGTACCGGCAGTATCGTTCAGGATAATCTACAACTTCAAAGCTGGCTAATATTTAGTAATTAATAGGCTCTTTGAATTATAAAATTCTGTATCAGAGTTGCAGCATGCAATATTCCCTCACGCGCCGGCAAGGCGGAGTTCGAATACGGCATCAATCCTTCACGCTTGTCCTTCTTCCTGCTATTCGAGCTCGAGAGTCTTCTCCTTTTCCCTATCCATTACCTTTTTTCTTCTTTCATATATGTACTGATCAACGATATCTTATCGTGGAGTTTATCAAGCTTCGTTCTGGCCGAGTGTGCATACCTGCACATTCGCTGCTTAAGCATCATGTACCTCGGGCAGGCCACGAATGTTTCTGTGCCACCGCAACTTAGCTTGTGGATGGATCACTTGGATATGGATAGAAGGAGACGACTCAGCGGGTTGAAAGAAAGAAAGAACAATAGTGTTATTGCTGCTTTGAGTGCTTGAGTGAGTCTCAGTCTCGCAGTTATTTACCGCGGGTCTGGCTGCATTTGACTGCACACTTAATCGGACGCGTCTATATCCCAATTCAATGTCATACTTATGCATTGGTACTGTACGGTGGGATAGATGTGGCCGCGGTTGTCGTGACACGTAGTTTTGCAGCCCTTTGCATTGACACTGTTGTGATTGCTCCGCCTTTTCTTCTCTCTCATTCTTTCCAAACTTCGCTGATTTATTTATCATTATTTCTTCGCTTTTCAGCTGGTCTCTTATCTCTCTCACCTTGAATCTCGTTGATATTCCAGCGATGCGGCAGCAATTGAAAGCTTCGACGCGGTGGTAACGAACTTGAAGCAGTAACTGACTCCTCGCCATTATGATACTGGGCGCATCCCTTCCACCATTTTCTTGCGTCGTACATGTATGGAGTCTGCCATATCTACCAATCTTCAGGACGAGCTTCCTCTCCAAACGACGTTCTCTACCGAATGGAAGAACGCACGCCCTACTGCATGCAGATCTCACCTGCTTCGCTGACATCCCAGTGCGATTGTGAGTCATCCCATTCATCCTCTCGTGTACATTCACTTCTAATGATTTAATATCTTGATCAGGTGCAGAAACCTCCGGGTCCAGGAATTGTACTTTCAGCTTCACTCGTACAATCGCGGCGTGAGTCATCCCATTTGGGTTCTACGTGTATTCCTCACCTAGACATATCGGAATCGTTAGAGTTGAATACTATCTTATTCATCGTTTTTATTCACTGTGAACAATGTCCTACTAGTAGCCTACCCCTATTCCTATTCTCACTGTTTTGGAGCATCCCGTGTCCCTGGGCCTGAACCCGCTCGTTACACCACGTATATAGGATTTTCCTCTATGCAAACGCTCTTATCTTGATTCTGGTTTATTGAGCTTGTGGTATCTTGATAATAGTTCTTTGAGCCGTGTGCGACGAGTGTCATCCGGACCCCCGAGTCTGGCCACAGCTGTTGGCATGTCGCACTTTGGCTGTGGGTCGTGATGCGTCGCTTAACTCTCTACGCAGTGATGGTCTGAAGAAGTTTCAAGAACTTAACCATCGATATTCTTATCTTTTGGACGGTATTAGAACGATCCTTTTAAACACCACCTCTTGTCCATTCTCTGCGCACTGTCGAAAGACTTAAAACGCCTCAAATTCCTTCCCTATAACTATTCCTTGTCTTCCTTCCTGCTATCCAAATCAAAGATCTCGAGCTCAATCTTGTTATTGGCTTCCCCTCCGAACCTGCTTTCCCTTATGTTATAGTCTAATATTATCATATCTCTCATGAGGCTTAAGAGACGTGGCAGCGAAGGTGAATAAGTACTTAACTGCAGCCTGAGTTTGAGTTCTTCAGTGGTAACACCCCCGACGGGAGGATCAAGCTCTATAACTGAGTCTCTGACCAGGCATTAATTTGTCTGGACCTTTCCGTGCGCATGGTTGTTCAAAACAGTGGAAGGCCGCCGTTATGAGCATAATAAACATGTACATTTCAGCATTTCTTTCTGTATTATTGGGAAATGAAAGAAGGGGCAAACCCTCTTTTTGTTCAAATTGAACGCGATGTCCGATGGTATCATGCACGTCTATTACGCCGAGTTCTTCTTCCTGAAAGGATGATCGATGGTCACTAAATTACAGGCTACAAGCTTCTAGAAGTGTGGGTCGTAGCTCCTTCGAGAACGCTGAAGCATGTGTCATCTTGATGGCGATCGAACACATTGACACTGGAAGCATTGAGGTGTTTTCCTCAGATGAAAACATTAAGAAAACTGTGGAAATCCACTCCATTTTCACAGTATTTTTTCATAAACTGCAGAAAACTCTTAATAAAATTGGGTTTTCTGTCACTGTTTGGGAAAACACTGAGAAAATGGGGCTGACCTCTAATGTTTTCCTCATAATTTCCTTGCAGGAAAATCCCTCATTGCTTCCAGTATGAGAGCCTCTCGTGAATCCAAATCACCATATGAAGAGCACTCTACAGATGTCAGATGTTTTATTATTATTACTATTATTATTCAAAATCGGCGAATTTAATATAATGTTTTGTTTAGAATTCATATACCCATTCACACTTCTGATGTTCTTGGGGCGATAATAATCACGGCGGCATCGGTATTTCTCCGTGCCCCGATGTCTCCCCTTTTCCGCCTGGACGCCAATCATTAGAAGCATAATTACTAGCCGGCCATCGAAGTTCATTAATCGAACCATACTTCCTGTGCCCATCGCCTAAATATGGTTAAATATTTGAGGCTCTTATCTCTCAATTCCGCGTAGCCCGAAGTTCAGTACTTTCCCACTTCAGGTTACGGCATATAGGCGTCATCTGCATGGAATCCCGACACAGTGGTGAGAAACGAAGATAATTGGTTGTGTTAACCGAATTGCTTACTAACAGAATCGACTCATCGATAGCCCTATTATTTATGTAAGCATTCTGCATGCAGATGTGAAGAGCCTGCCATCTTGTCACTCCAAGAAGAAAGACCCCTTATCTTCAATCTGAAAGCTCTTCATGGAGTCGGAGACAACACCTCTTCTGTCGCAATCCGCAGACGCTGATGTGTACGACCGATTCTCATCTGGGAGGAAGAGGGTTATCGTAGCTGTGATTGCCATGGCTGGAATTATTGCTCGCGGGTTCCATCAAGTGTCTTCTCGAAAAATACCCTCTAGCTTATGTTTTTCCGTCAGCCTTCGCGTCTGGTTCATTTGTTCCTTGCGTGCCAGAAGTGGCTGCAGACTTGAATACCACTGGAACTGTTGTCAAGCAAGTCATTGTTTTCGAAAATTCCGAGATTTATATCTAACAACTTCAAAGTTTTACAGTTGGACTGTTTATACTCGTCATGGGCTTCGGAACACTTGTATGGGCACCCTATTCTGGATTCTGTAAGAGTTGGAATGAACGTTCTCTCGAATATTTCGCTGATTATTCACTAGATGGCCGGCAGCCTATATATTATAGCTCTCTTCCATTACTATGTCTAGGATCTCTGGCTTCTGCCCTTTCTAGGACGGTGACCGAGCTCGCAATTTCTCGGGCAATACAGGGATTTGGAGCAGGAAGCGTGATGAGTGTCGGTGCGGCTACAATCTCTGATATTTATAGGATCGAAGAGAGAGGAACTGCAATGGGAATTTATTTTGGGGTTTGCTCCTTCTTGTACTTAATCAATAAACATTTTCAGAATTTATTTCGCAGGCTGTTCTTCTCGGACCTGCTCTAGCACCGTTGGCCGGCGGCTTGGCCTCGACATACGCTTCATGGAGAGTGATGCAGCTAATCCTGTTTGGGATGGCTTTGGCTGCACTGTTCGCCATTATAGCCTTTCTCCCTGAAACCAATCATCCTGGCACCCGAGGAATAGACAAACTTCTAGCTCAAGAAGAGGCTGAAGGTCGTACTGGAGGATGGCGTTTTGTTATATTAAACCCATTCCAGTCGTTGACCTTATTGAAGAGTCTTAATATTTTCTTGATCGTAGGTAACCATCGAATAATGATGGAAGATGGAATTAATAAAATTATAGGTTCTCGCTGGAACCTTCACATTGGTTACAGAATATGGTATTTACCCGCTTTATGTTCAATATTGATTTTATTTCTGACACGAAAATAGTTCTTTTGATTCCATTGTCGTATACGGTAGTATGTCCAATAATGTTCTAAAGATTTCTTCATTTTTTGAGATGACTTGAACTTGCAGGGCATTCGCTATGGACTGACAACTCCCGCTTGGATTGGAGCCTGCTTCCTTCCCGCTGGGTTGGGTAATGTCAGTAAGTGATACCTGATCATATGATGATTAATAGTTGAGTTTCTTACCATGTTTGATCAGTTGGGGCACCACTTGCGGGAAGGCTCGCGGATAAGGCTCTCATAAACGGCCGGAAACGTCGCGGCGGTGAATGGTATCCTGAAGACCGCCTCCGAGCAACCTTGCCGGGAGCATTGATCCTTCTCCCCATGTCAGTATTAATCTTCGGTTTGACAGCGCAATTCGTGAATGGGAAAGCGGGATTGATTATTATTCTGTTTTGTCTTCTAGCGAACGGCATCGGGGTGCGTGTTGAGCTTCTAAGAGTATTTTCCACAATATTGAGGGATCAACAAATCAAGGTGGATGTTGTATTGTCTCCATCTGGAACTTATACTGTAGATATCATGCATGATCGCAGTGCTGAAGTCATGGCTGCGAGCACGTGAGTAAATTCTTTTTACTCATTACTATTTAGGGCCTCTGAACTTCAGATACTAAACAGTGCATTCCGTAATACGTTCTGTGCTATCACTTCTGCTGCTGTTCTACCATCAATCAAGGCAATCGGCATTGTTGCGACCAACACGATTTTTGCACTCATGGGGTGGCTTACTTTCATGTACGTGATGATATTTATTAAGGAGTGTCGATCTGATTTAGTTTATAAAGATTAATCGTAATTGTCATTAAATATGGGAGGCAATTACGGGATTGGATTGATATGAGATATACGGTTAATATATGCGACTCGTAAAGTGATACTGCTGGAATTATGGTCTATAGAGAATTATAGGCATTCGATTTTTTCAAGACTCATTGAAGCCAGTGTACGGACCTCAGTACTGCTGCATCCTTATCCTGTGCTTGGGTGGGCTCTGAACGTTTTTGCATCTTCGTAAATTGAGGTTGTGGATGGAGGTAGACGTTAAATTCCCCGAACGAAGGATCCAGCGAGTCGAATGGTGTGAATGTTCATCATCTTATGTATCATGGTTTGTCTAATTGTAATAATTCGGATTAGGTAAAATCATTTTGGTGATTAAAGGGTAGAAGTTCAATTCCCCCACAGACCATTCTTTTTACATCAATTAGTAGAGTATTCTCCAATTTCAGTTCACAAGATTATGATGATGCATGGAGATAGAAGTTAGGGTTAAGCTTCCAGAGCTCAATCAGAACTCTCAGTTCGTTAGGAAAGGGAGAAATTTAAATTAAATTGATAAAGAAAACAATTCTGCCGGGGCTGCCACCTGGGGCGGTGTTGGCCTCAAGAATGTGAAATTAGGGAGCTAGAGATCGGCTTAAAGTTATGTTTGGCTGTATATTCACTTTTGACTTGAGAAAGATGGAAGAAATCTCGAAGGAATGGAAAACTTGCCGGGGTCTCAGGGCGGCAATAGGCCCTGGTGATTAAAATTGAATGCCTTGCATTCTGTAAATGGACTAACTATTATCACAGAACTATTAATGCTTCTCAAGCTTTATTTAGCTGATTTTGACTACAGGAATGGTATTCTAGTAGCCCCAATGTGTCAGTAGACGGGCGCTTACCTTCGTTCGGGGGATTTAAGGTCACCCGACGTTGCCTACCACCACACATAATTTTCCCGTGGTATAGTGTGTGTGTGCCCCAAGGGGGACAGACTAAGGAAGCGCCCAGCATGAGGCTAGGATGGATGGGTGGTGTGGACCCCTAGGGACAGGTGTTTTCGAACTTTTCATTTAACTTTTCATTGGCTTGATGGATTCCCTTTGTTCTTTAATTAAAGCTCTTCCTTTTGGTTAGATACATTGATTCCGCATGCTTAATGAAAGATAGTGTGTTTACAGGGACCCTCAACGTGAGATCCTACTTCTCTGTCACAAACACGTCACGCTTGTAGTTGTTCGTCATGACACGGCAACGGGCGCCTATATAGTTCTCACAGCATTTCATTACGATATAAGGGAATTTCCTTATGTAATGGGTGGTCTCTCCATGATTTCCCAAAATGGAAATTGAAAGAGACTTTAGGAGCTCATTTAGATGGTTCCTTTAGTCTATTTAAGTTATCCTAATACATTTCCAAGTGATTCTGAGAGTTTTATGTGTCCCAACTTTTCAGCCTGATGTCAAGCAACTTTTTTTGGAGTTTTGGTCAATCCCCTTGGTGTGCTTTTTTTTTTTTTTCGCGAGTCATGCCTCTCTTTGTTTGTGAATCTAATTTATCTTTCGATATAATTGAATAATTGCCGGCTGTTGAACGGTATAAAATTACAATGCAACTCTATTTCATTACAGGCTCGGACCGCTAGTTGGGACATGACTGGCAGTTGGGACATACTAAAATAATCATAACTACCTTTGTACCATATATAGGCAATATATTATGCGATAATAAATCAGAAAGCTATCACGTTAAGCCTTAAATGAAGTATAATCGAGCTTATGGCCCTCAGAAGTACGTTATATAGACCTGGTAGTAGTGGGACGACTGCGCGCAAAGGCAAATTACTGTCGTGATGGTTACTTGGGACACTCAATCAGTGACTTCTCTTTTATCAATATATTTTATATAGGTATGGAAAACATTAGAAGATACTTAAAAACATGTCTGCCAAAAGAAAATAGCAGAACGGCCCATTTTGAGTGTGATGGGCACATCTCAAAGTTCTGTCCCAACTAGCGGTCCAAGTCCCTGTACTTTAAAACTGTGTCGAATGCATTCAAACCATCAGATCCTAATCCTAATCAACCCCAGCAAACCATGGATCTGAGAGCAAGTCTGCAGCACTGGCTCTTTGTGCTGGATCAAGGCGCAGACACCTACGCATAAGAGCAGCTGTGGACAGAACATCTGCCTCCTGTATGACTTTATAGCTCCTAATCGACAACTCGAAAGGATAATTGAAGAGCGGCGGACGGGCTCTGAGATTACCTGTGTAAAAAATAGTTATATAACAAGGAACAGCAAACTTCAGATACAGAGGGCAGAGAGGGGTCAAGTGTACGCACAGGTAGAATCAAAAAAATTGCCTGCCAGAGAGCTGACTGTGAGTTGTTCCGCGCTGAAATCTTCGCCCGTATAACAAATAATCTGATAGAGGATATAATTTTTTTCGTCAAGGTTGTATTTTTCGTAGGGCTCATATTTGAACAGTCCTCGGCCAGTGACAAGTTCAAAAATCTTGTGTGATCAATTCATCAATACGAGAGGTATAGGAACAAAAGGAAACATACCAAACATCCGAATGTCCAAATGTCCACCTTTTCATTCCATGGTCCACCAATTATTATTTCAGGAGGTCGAAGCGGAAGAGGGGTAATTTCATCCGTCGTGTGGTTGGTAATTGACTGGGCTGGATAATTTGCTGAGTAGTTTGAATCACCAACGGAATTTGTGGAGACTTGCCACTCCCAAAATCAGCCACGACATAATTTCGCTGCATAGCTTCTTCCATGGTAGGAGCTGGCAGCGGCTGCGAGACCGCCGCCGAGACCGTTCCGTCGTAGGATGATTCTGGCGGATGTCGACGAGGTGGATCAGACGCAAGGAACTTATCTAGGACTTCAGCACTCGTACAAGCGTCAAAAAAGACGTTGTCATGCTTCAGATCAGTATGCACCACGCCACGACTATGTGCGTGCACAATTCCACGAAGCACGTGTAGGAGGATCCGTTTGGCTAGAAGAAAGGGGAAGACAGTGCGGTGCCTCTCATGAAGCGACTTAACGTCTCCGCCAAGGAGTTGGGTAACTAAGCATAGGTGCTTTCCCGCACTACCTTTGCCAGGTATAGTGAAGTTTGAAATCAACCTAAGACAATGTGCACTCGACGTGGGTGACGATAATCGCTTAAGAGCTTCAAGCTCCCAAACGCGGCCGCGCTGTGCGAGGTCCGTGTTATAACCATTGAGGATCTTGATGGCGACGTGCGAGTTTTCCCTGCGTATATCATGAGTTTGTGTTAGGAACAGAGGTTGCGAAACGTGCGTACTGTAGGTCACGGGCCAACCAAGTGCTTGAAGACATGCCCCAACCTAGCTTTCGGACAATAACGTAGCGGCTGCCTGGCCCAATGGTTTGATTGAACTCAAGTTGAGGCCAGCCATAGCCTTCCTGGGCTGGAAGGCCTAGCGGCTCTTCGACGAAAGTCAAGTCGACGCTCACTTTGCCGTCAAGCCCGACAGACACATGCTTGTTGGTGGGTTCACTAATATTTTGAGTAAAAGACGACATCCTTGCGAGAAATGCAGTGATTACAGTCAATGAACGCAGGCGGTTGGCGCGAGACAATGAGGGAAGGAATAATGACATGTTCAACGTCACATGCTTTTCAACCTCCGCTTCACGTGGTGGCCATGGCCATGGTCGGGTGTCTTAGGACTGAGTGGGGGCGGGCAAAGCATAGTAGATTTAAACTCCGACACAAATTCTCCCGCGCGCATGGGCTGGCCTCAGAAACGGTCCCCCGAATTCCAGCTGCTACATTAACGAAAATAATACGTCTTAATTGTGAAAAATGTTATTTCAACAGAATACATGCTTTGTTGAGAATAGAATTTGAATATCAGTCCCATATAGCGAGATATGTTCTGTTTGAAGCAGTTATAGACTGTCTATAAATATTCTATTCTCAACAAAGCATGTCCTCTGTTATAATTGGATTTTTCACCATGAGAATGGAATATTCTCTGGTGCGTGGCAGCCGGAATTTGGTACTTTCTTCAGGGCGCGGAGAAGCCAAGGAACTCTG
>KN837223.1:197615-211143 GCA_000827215.1 Sphaerobolus stellatus SS14 | reverse complement strand
AAAAATAAAAATAAAAATAAAAATAAAAATAAAAATAAAAATAAAAATAAAAATAAAAATAAAAATAAAAATAAAAATAAAAATAAAAATAAAAATAGTGAAAATAGTACACACATATTCTTTCCCATGTTCCTCTCTGTACGTCCTTCCAAACGCCTTCAAGATCTCAACGTTCGGAAAAAGGATGGAAAGACACTCAAGCAAAACGCCGTGTAAGTACCAGAGATCAATGGTCCAGCGCGTGGTTGCTTAGGACAAAAATGGACTATAAATTGTTAAGATTTGGTGTAGTATGACAACTGTGCCTTCAATAGAGAGTTCTTGTAATCAACGTTCCTTCAACATATGGATTTCTTCCAATTCTAGCTTAATATATATATATTAGCCAAATTATGAGAGATAAAAATATAGAGACAGACCTCATAACTGTAGCCGATTTCCTGGACATGTAGATCAATTAGTTCCTTCAACTGTAATTACTTTCGGGTATCCCGTGGAACGTACTTATCTGTCTTGAAATCTCTCCCATATAATATCGTTTTCCGGTTCCTCTGCAAGAACGATAGATTTTAAAGCCGGTCTAGTCGCTTTAAGGAGATCGAGTATATCATCACCGAGTGTCGCTTGAAGATGCTGCAGACTGGGCACCGTGTGATCCTTGAGACCTGAAACCCAAGTGCAGTCCCTTCCTGCTAGGAGACGAGGCAACTTCGTATTCTGCACCAATATATTTCGCAAGATAGCTCTCCACGGGCAAAGTTCGCCTTCTGACCGATGTCAAACATCGACCACGTACTGCGCGTCTTATACGCTGAGAAATTCCAATCTTTCCGCCAACGGAATAATTGGAGCGAGAACGCGGCCTCGTCTTCGGTAGGATGCACCCAAAACTCGAGCTGTAGGAAATACATAGAAGTCGCAATGTTCGGATATTTTCGAAGATGTTCTCGAAGCTCGAATGGTTTACTAAGAGCCTTTGCAGAGTTATCGAGGCGCCATGCAATCGTAATACTCCTCCAAAATATTGCCTCAGTAGCGAATGCAAGTTTGCGACATACAAGGCACAACACCATGAGCTCTTTGGGTGACTTGAAATCAACCCGAGTCAGATGGGATGTGGACGCATCAACTTCTTTCGTCATATCCTGTTTGTTTCTAACCGAGTAAAAAAGTTCTTTTACGATGTCGCGAATAACCTCGAATAGGATAATTAAGAGCGAAGTAGGCATGTTGACTAGAGTTCAATTTGTTAGTTGTTAGAGTCGGCATGCGTTGTACACACAACGACTGAAGCTCACTTTAGTGACTAATCATAATGAGAAACTGAACTTAACTATCGTGAGAGGTCTTTTTGACGAGGATATCACTGGCAAACATCGAACGTCAACTGTGCTTTGTTCGAAAGAGGTATAAATCACTAACCAGGAAATAGTATTGACTTTTTTGCGTCTTTTTGCGTCGTTTGACTCCTTTCTATTGAGGATCGTTACAGCTTGTTACAGCACGGCTGACGAAAAAGAGGGATTCGAGGAACCTATGGGTAATATCGTCCGAAAGTAGATGGAACAATGACGAAACGTTCAGAAGATGAGAAGGCAGACGTGAGGTCGGAGACTGCCAGCGCTGTTGCGCAGTGCGTTAGTCACTACATTGTGCCTAATTGGAATCTCCTGAAGTATGTGGAGTCTCTAATCCAATTATTCATACGATTTCTAGGAGATATTGAGGTTATAACTGTAAGAAGTAAGTACTTGAGATTGGCAAGAGGCGAAAGAGATCAACCGCCCTTTGGGATAAGTACTACTTGTGTCGCATAAATTAAACATCATTGAAATTGTTTTTCAGTCTAGATTCAATCAAAAAAAAAAAAAAGTAGAAAAAATTACTGTATGATGAGCATCCGGCTTAGGGCTACTACGTATTTAAAGGGGCTATACTCAGTGTGCCAGTATTAGGTACCGGCGGGCGGCAAATACGGAGACGCCGCCGCCGCCACCACCACCACTACTATTACCAAGCGACCGAGCCATTATCAGACTTTTCCTTAATACATCCAATTGAAATCTACTCAGTATCTCGGCGGTCGACAGTACGAATTTTCTCATTTTCGTGATATGCTGCATTATTCATGTGTGTTTGGGGAACCACTGATTTTTGCTAGCTCTCCTGCTACCTTATAGCAGTCATAACATCAGCAATTTTGATTAAGGTTCATGCTTTCCCCAATGAAATTGACAATACATATGTGTGTTTTCCCTTTTTCTCGTGATTTCTCAAGTCTGACATTCCTCAGCTCCAACTTTACTTCGTAAGTCTAAGTTTACATTTCGCCCTCGAGGTTTTTTGTAAACTGGGATAAATTATCAGATGGATCGCAAACTCTTATATTGGGCTTAATACATTTAGTCTCCTTGGACCAAGAATTACAGTATTGTGCCGTTTCCGCCTGGTATTTGTTAACTATCATATACTCTAATTTTAACCGGGCTGACATCATTTTATTCTTCAGATCAATCATGGGCGCTTGGCATGCGACTTGGGTACGGTTGTCCATATCCTTTCAATATGCGTAAGCATAGCTGCGATGGTATAGTTTGCCAGCTGCAGAGGATTGAGGTTCAAGCATTGACAAAATTATTTCCTCTAGAGGACAATGCCAACCATTTGGAGAATTCTGAATAAAAACGACTAAATTTGCCAGTGATTTGTATCGCAAGTCTATTTTCTGATGGCATCGCGTTTCGCATAGAAGCCGAAGGTATCAGACGCATACAGTCGGAATATGAAGTATGCCAAATACAATAAAATGTACAATTTCCTGTCTCACATACCTGCCAGACTAATCTCGGCATCAGCAGGAACGTCTGATATTATCATTTAAAGGGCTTTTGTAAGGCCAGGGGGCTGAGCAATGTCCCGTTCAAAGTTTTATGACCTATGATCTTCGCGAGTCTTTCAATAACATCAGTATTGGACACTCTGTGGATTAAATACCATTTGCAACTTCCTTTTGTGATAATATAACATAGTTACAGATTGAGCCTTGCATGGATGCACCTCCTGATTACATAAATACAAGAACAAAGCTACATCTATTTAGATGATAATTACACAAGGAATCTCCGATGGAAAGACAGAGATCCCTTTAGCTCCAGTAGAAAGAGAAAGAGAGAAAGAACACGCTGCCCCAGTCCTGGTTGCACAAAGGTGTTCAAGCACGGCGACTTTACGGCGACACCACCACCTGCTGGACAGCTATAAATATCACGAGGGATTTTCGCGGTCAATCTATTTATGCAGCGGTGTATGCCTTCGCAATAGGATAATAGCACATTATCGGAGCGGGTATCAACTCACAACAAGATTTTTATACTAGAGAAAAAGGCATTTAAGCAATATATTCATGAGGGTAAAGGAGGCATTTATAATAAAAGGCCGCACTGCATAGGCTTATTATTTCGAGATCTAAATATAATGTAAAAGGTTGTTGCATCCTCGTGAAAAACATAGATGCTATTGTGCCTTTAGTGCGGATAGGGAGACAAAACCGGTCAGAGGGAGCAAACTCCGTTAAGGAGTCCATCTTGATTTTTCGGGCGTCTGCTTCGATGGTCAACTACGCAGGATTCCTTGTCCCTAAAGCGAACCAGTTGCACTTTCTTTTTTAGCGCAAATGGGGGGCGTTTTTGCTGCGAAAGACATGTCCAAAGAGCGACCTGCGAAATCCTTCTGGATGTGACCTGGGTTTCTCTTATTTTCGATACACACAGCATCACGGGGATTGCATGTCACGGAGTTCTTCATTGCTATGACAATTTCATAGGTGGAAAACCGAGACATACCCACTCTGAATTAACAACGCAATTAAGATCTCTGCCTTATTATTGTCGGGGATCCTAGGGAAGGCACATAGCACGACAATAGAATGCAGTGGCACACATGTGGCATGCTTGTATATAAGGAACAGCATTAAATCACTTATACTTAAATACAACCATCATCTCAACACTTCTTTACACTCTTTCTTCATATTCAAATGATTAAATATCTTTCCTTTGCTCTGGTAGCAAGCTTTATCCCCTCCGTTCTTGCCCATGGATGGGTCTCCAGTGTCACGGTGGATGGCAAGGTCTTCCGTGGACCAATTCCACCAGACGGCGAGGGCAGCGGAACCATGCCAGTGACAACTACTCCAATGCGATCAATCGCAACCAAAGGCCCTGTGAATGTCGATGGGCAGGCATGCGGATCGGTATCGGCATCCCCTGCAAATCAAGTCATCGACGTCAAACCAGGAGATAAAATGACTTTCCAGTGGACAGATGGTGCTGAGACTGTATTTTTGTTTATTAATTTGCCTTCAATGACGTCGTTGATGATTTTATTCCTTTGTTTTCTCCCTTACAGTGGCTGCATGGCGTCGGACCAATTAGCTTCTATATAGCGAAATGTGGAAATACTAATGGTACAAATTCAAGTTGCGAGAACTTCTCGGCAAATGATGTCGCAAATGCGGAGTGGTTCAAGATTGCTCAACTGGGCTTCAAGGATGAGCAAAAGTGGTTTCAGGCAGATATCCGTGAGTATGATCTTCTATCAATGCACAATTGTGGGGCCTAATATACAACTAGAGGCTGGGAAGCCTCTCACAGTCCAGCTCCCCGACGGCCTAGCTGGGGAGTACCTTGTTCGTGCCGAAATCATTTCCCTCTCCAGAACGTCCCGGCAGAAATCTATCCAAGTTGCACACAAATTAGGTTCTCTGATTCTGCACCGGGAAAACTCGTTACATCTCCAACAAATGGCGTTAAATTCCCAGGTGCTTACAAGCCTGATCTTAGCAGTAACCCCGGTTTCCAGCTGTCGAGCAATATAGTTGCATCTGCCTACGTTTTCCCTGGTCCGCCATTGTCAAACATCGCTGCAGGAAATGAGATTAGTTTGAACAGCGGCACCACAAATATCACTGGTATGAACTCAAATTCAACCTCAGGCAATGGCGACGCCAGTTCCGCCTCTACTTCCGTAGGGGTTTCTTCTTCTTCAGCTGCGGGGTCCCTTACCAGTGTACCGCTCGGTTCTATCCCCACTCCAATAGGAAAGTGCAAACGTCGGCGTTTTAATGCAGCCAGACCCGTGAATTGAGCGACCACCGCGTCCCGACGGAGCTGGAACTTGCATCGATAGTCACGGTCTCGCTGGCGAACATTCAGTGGTGCTCATCGGTATCCATAATTTTTCTATCTCACCTTCGACGCATATCTGTTTGTAAGTTGTCCGTATCGATTCCCTCCCTGTGGATCGTTTAATATGTCTTTTCTTCGTTGAATTTTTGTTATTGTTGAGCAATTGTTGAGCCTTGACTCCGGCGAGTCCGGAGTAAGGTATCCCTTACGGTTGTATCTGTACGGCCTTGTAAATGCTAGCTACTTTAACGAAAATCAATGATAGATATTGCATAGATAGGCTGGAAAGATCTCACGTACGTTTTAGTCGTCATACTTAGGCACATGGATGCAAAAAGAACGTGCTGTTTATGGGCGCCTATCGACATCCATAAGGGAAAACAATGACCTTTTGTTCCACTTCCATCTCGCCATAGTACTTACGGTACCTCCATCGTTCCACCAATCCTGTCAGGTTTACTGGATATCATGATTCCCAATACTATATTCAACAGGTTGCCACCACATATCCGGGGAACACAGGCAGCATAACGGAATCCTGGAGGAGTCAAGACTGTACAGTCGGTAGATTTCGATGAAAGGATGTAGTTGGGAAATTACCATGTCCTCTCGGAGTCTCTGACTTCGGCAGTGATTATGGTCAAATGAGACCTCTAATCGGGTGTGATTGATTCTATTGGATTGGGAAGAAGATACAGATGTTCTTTTATCGCAGATGCTCTTACAAGTAGCTGGGTAAGTGTACGCCGGGTAAGTTTACCGTGCTGTATCAAGCTATGCTCGTTTTGGGACTGCTATCTTTTGTCGCCGATAGATTAGACACACTGTGTGCTACTTGTATAGCACGTTTTCAGACAAATGCAATCCCAAACAATTTTAAGCTCCTATTCGTCGAGTTCGCGTCACATCAATTACACACCTCCGCCTGGGTT
Source organism: Sphaerobolus stellatus SS14 (assembly GCA_000827215.1). Taxonomy (NCBI): domain Eukaryota; kingdom Fungi; phylum Basidiomycota; class Agaricomycetes; order Geastrales; family Sphaerobolaceae; genus Sphaerobolus; species Sphaerobolus stellatus. The sequence continues at coordinate 205,025 of KN837223.1, read as the reverse complement.
CTCGAAAACCTTTGCTTCCAGCTTGTCCTCTCCATCTGTCGCATTTATTTGCATTCGGATCCGCATTTGATTCGTGCAAGAAAATCATTGGTCAGTGCATGATCTCGTGCTCGGAACTATCCTGGAGTTACTGGCGTCGACGGGTCGGATTGGGATGGACGCCCATAATGCCGTCCATTGGGAAGCATAGGCTGAGAGTTCATGGCAGCCTGGGAGCTACCTGATTGTGTTCCTGGCTTTACCAATTCAGCTGACTCTCCATGATCACTGTCGATCATGATCCGGAGAACGTTGTTAAACTTATCCTTCACACACAACCGGTGAGAAGTCACGCGTGATTTTTGACCACAATATGCTTACTTTGGCAGCATTAGAGCCTCTTCTAATGCTTCCAACAGGTATCTGTTTATTTTCTTCCCCCAAGCTTGCTTGCTCGGGATCGTGCAGAGGTCGAAGGAGTATGGGTATACTAGAATGATTTGGTCTCTTTTGCCTGAGTTCCGAACTGTGAGTGCCTTCGTCAGCCAATATTCAGGAGCAGATTACCAAGCAAGCATAGAGGCAAAACGTCACAATTTCAGTCTATAATTTTTTCTGAAGTCCATCGACTCATACAAGAAATATTATCCCGCCAGAAGGCAGAGCCCATGCATGGCATGAGCTGGAAGCAGTCTTGGGTCGGCTTCCACTGCTCCTTAAAAAGATATTGCTAGTTATTTTAATTTCCACTATTTATACCTGAAAACGTGGTCAGAAGCATATGTTGGCTTCGGCGAAGGATAGCGGATCTCCGATACATATGCTAGTCTTACGGCAATAATATCTCGAAGTTCCATCTTTATTCCATTCAATAATACACACACAACACATCATCTCATCGAGGTGCGATTTTTATTCTTATCGCCTTTATTCTTATTATTTAAGTGGCTTCCTTTCTTTTGTCAAAGTAGTCAATTATTTATCGAAATAAATATTCGCTGTCCTCGACGTTCGGTACCGATACCATACCTTCTTCTCTGGTGGCTTAATTTGTCTGAAAACGTGGTATACAAGTAGGTCTCCACTTCATTAAATATAGGCTTTCTGACCCGGTTAAATGAATATGCGCGTTCAATTTATTACTTGACAGCTGTCGCCTTATTTTTGGGCGTTCCACCAGGGTCGACTTCCACGAGCGTAATACCTCCACTCGTGAACTACTCGTGATCACACTTCGCCTTCATGCTAATAGTCACGATTCAGCTTGTGGAGGAGGACATGATGTCCGTGCGTAGATAATACGTAAAGTTTACGGGCCGCGGGCGGGAAATGACCGGTGATTCGTCGGTGCTATCAATGGATGAATACATAAAGAAGTACTTCAGGTAAACTTCAGGTAATCCTACCTCTCAAGGAGCACCCGCAATTTCTAGGACATGGTAATGGCTCATCGTTTCGTCTCGTTGGCCTTTGGGTCTCTCTCATACCTCCTTTTTATCTGCAATGGAGTTATGGCCGCTTCTGCAGCGGCTCCTGCAGGACATTGGGTAGATACTTGGGGAACCATGCCTCAATTGACGGAACCGGCGAATCTTCCTCCGCCACCCTTTAACCAAACTGGACTAGTCTTTCCGAATTCAACAATTCGACAGACACTCCATATGTCGGTTGGTTCAAACCTGATTCGATTACGCATCTCCAATGTGTTTGGTGGCTCCAATCTCCCTATTACCGCAGTCACCATTGCTTTGCCTGCCAATGGTGGTGTAGGTGTTAGTGCCATCGAGCCTTCGACACTCAAAACTGTCACATTTAGTGGGGATGCATCTGTCGATATCCCCAATGGAGCTCTTGTCGTCTCGGATCCCATCAACTTCACAATCAAACCACAATCAATGCTTACCGTCACCCTCTATACCGCTCAAGGCCAAACAACGAACAGTATCACCTCCCACCCAGGAAGCAGAACATCGTCTTGGTTCTCGTTCGGAAACTTCGTCCATGCTACGAACTTGACGGACCCTTCAACACAAAATGTGGAACATTGGTATTTCCTTAGCGCGGTCGAAGCTTGGGTCCCTCCCGCCAGCAGTGCGTTTGTGATAGTTGGTGATAGTATTACAGATGGTCGTGAGAGTACCGACAATGGAAATAACCGGTAATAATATATATCTTAAGTTTAATATACGTTCTAATATATTATTTTAGGTGGCCCGATCTTGTTCTGGCGAGGATGCAAAAGAACCCTGCCACCCAAAACATTGCTGTCATCAACCAAGCAGCTGGCGGCAACCGCATTCTAGCAGATGGATTAGGACCCAATGCCATTGGACGTATTGATCGTGATGTCCTTGCTCAATCAGGTGTCAAATTCGCTATGATTTTCGAAGGCGTCAACGACATTGGCGTTGCCGATGCCACGGTCGAAGCTCAACAGGCGATTGGTGACCAAGTAATCTGGGCTTTCAAACAGATCGCCACTCGCGTTCATGCTTTGAATATTCCCATTTTCGCTGCAACCATTACGCCGTTCAGCGGAAATGCGACTATCCAGCCTTACTCGGACCCAAGGAGGGAGGTGACCAGACAAAGGGTCAATGCCTTCATTCGCACCAGTGGTACCTTTGACGCTGTCATCGATTTCGATAAGGTAGTCGCAGATCCAAAACAACCCGATATGTTGAACCCCAACTTCAACTCGGGTGATTTCCTTCATCCAAACGTGGCTGGATATACCGCCATGGCTAACGCCTTCCCGTTGAATATATTCAACATCAAGGCTCCTAGTGGCCCGTAGTGTTTAGACTTTCAAAATGTAATTTTAAAAATGTAGTTTTCTCAGAATACAACTTCTTAGACATTGCTACCGAACACTATAATATGAACCTTTAGGATATATATAACCAACGCTTCTCAGCGCAGCTGCATTGACGACTCTCAGCTGAAAAATATTGCACACGTTGCATTATTGGATTGGATCCCAAATATTGTACGTATTGTATTTCAGACATGTGAATGTAGAGTAAAAGGCATCGGGAACAGTAAGAATTGAATTGCAGAATTGAGAAGGTGTCTGAGGAGAGGGGTATGATTTGACACCGATCAATGACAACGTTACTCCTCTTAAACGATATAGACATACCTTTTCTCTTCCAACGAAATCAAAAGGGGGAAGGGATCTATTTTATTTTATTTATATTCGCAAGCCTGAAGAGGACTCAGGAGGGTGGACCTGGAAGCAGTATTAATAATGCAAGCTGATAGTCTAGCATTCGAAAGAATGTTCAGTATATCTAATAGTAGTCATATCTAGATCCCGGAAGATTAATGAATTAAGGGTTTTGCTAAAATGGAATAACAAAATGGAAAAAGATGAATGGACAAGCAGAGAACCAAACGCCGGACGTTTCGCAGCCCAAAGTGCTAAGCAAATATTATACCGCTGAACCACATGCCCCCCGCACTGATGGTCAAATAGTGGATTAATACACCGGTCACTTAACTCGCTCGTACAGAAAGCAGGAAGAGAATGAACTTCCATGCGTTAAGTATAGCTCAAAGGGTACAAGACGGGTCAAGGAAAAGAGCTAAAAAGATGCGCAGCGGGAAGTAAATTCCTCCTCTCCATAGGAGTTCCTGAAAGGACAGATAGTATATGCCTCAGCTGTTCCTCGTGTGAAATGTCTCTCACAATTGAGGTAAAAGGCTCGGACGCGATAGGTTCGGCACAAACCCCAGCCGGGAGCTAACGCGCCCGCTCGCAAGCTCGGACGCGGCGGTCTTGGCACTAGACTAAGGACGCGACCCGAGAGGAGCTTAGAGAGTTTAACGTTTCCATTCTTGTATTAGTCCATTTCGTGCCATGGGGTGCTGACTCAGCTAACAAGCGCTCAAGGTTATCACATGTATTCAGTTCCAATTCAGTTTGATTCTATTTGTACTCTCTTTGCTCTCTCCTTCAATATCAAGTAAATTTCAAGCCTGTTGAAGCCTTTTCTTTATTTCTGCTATGGGCTTCAGTGCTGGTCGCTATAATGGATTCCTTCTGATCACTTTACAGGGAGGCATCGTGTGACAGATCTAAGGTGACCCTATAGACGGGCCGAGGATTGCTCCCGAAAGATCACAAATATATGACACACCTAGGACTACTTAAGGCGAATTCACGTGGAAACCGTCGATTGCTCATTGTTAGTGGCCTTTAGTGGCATCCAAATATCACCACCCACCACCACCATACCCATCTACTTATTGCCATGTCTTCAGTTATATTCAACCTATTTACGCCCAGAGATCTGTATGTAGTGTTAGGAGGTATGCACATAGGGATAATTTAAAGAATTTATCTTAATACTGACTTCATCTTTACCAGTTGCTGGAGTTTACGCTGTAATTCACCAGCTCTGGCTACGGCCTATTCTGTTCTCTCCCCTACGCAAGGTTCCAGGACCTCCTTTCGGTCATTTTCTTTACGGTCAATTCGTTAACATTATGAAAGCGGAAGCTGGTACGTTACGTCATTAAAGCGTGGTGATGAGTGCTAAGTAACATACTTAGGTGTCGTGCAGCTGGAATGGGCTGAGAAGTACGGCCCAACCGTGCGCGCTGTGGGACCATTTGGTCTCGAACGTATGATCTTTGTGAATCAGTCCGCATTGCAGCGAATCATGGTCTCAGAATGGATCAATTACCCAAGGGTAAGTTACCAAGCTGGTCTATTCCACTGTTCCTGACCCTTTGTGATACAGCCAGATTTCATGCGCAATATTCTTGGCTTTGTTGCAGGATATGGTCTCTTGACTGTAACCGGAAACGAACATAAATTGATGAGACGAGCTATGAACCCCGCATTCTCTCTATCCAATCTTATGGCTCGTAGGTCATACTACCACTTCCTTTCGCCAACGTTCTAATAAAGAATTTAGAGACGGACATGTACTATCCACCTTTGGAAGGGTATTTAATTTTCATTTCGATGTCAAACGCACTCCTCATGGCTGTTCAGTCTCATTCAAATCCTCCACAAGCACATCGCAGCGCAGCCAGAGCCGGAGAAGGGTACTGAGGTTCTCGTCTATAATTGGAGTGAGTTGCACTGTTCCCTCATCTATTCAACAGTATCACTTATAAGTCTATTCGACAACAGTGTCCAAAGTTACGCTTGACGTCATTTGCGCCACGGCATTTGGCTACCACCCGGATAGCGTACATAATGACAATAACGAGCTCGCTTCAGCCTATCATACACTCCTTGATATGCAAAGCGGTAAGTGTACATCGTCTTTTTCTGTGCCTAAATCTGCTCAAAGTTAGCAATATTCCATGCTCAGGTCCAAACATTGCCGCTTTGATTGCCTTCATGACCCTTATTCCAGGATTTGACTGGTTCCTTCGCACCAAATTTGCCTACAAATATAGCAAATATTTATTCCGCGGGCCTCATATTCGTGCGTTTACCTCTTTTAAACATCGACTCTTACATTGAGAGCTCCTGATTATATAGGCGAACTTCAACCGCTTGTCGAATCTGTCCATCGCATAATGGATGTTTCACAGCAGATGCTTGACGAGAAACTTCGCGAAGCAGATGTGAAAGACTCTGAGACCAAAAAGGATATCATGAGTTTACTGGTTAGGTATGTCTCTATTAATCTTTCTAGAATTGTTGATATTGAACCCTGGGATCTGGCAATAACAGAGCACGGATGAATGACACCGAAGATGGCTACAAGATGACTGATAAGGATCTAATGGAACAAGTTGTATGTATCTCAATTTATCCTGTTTCCATCGATAGACCGACATATCATATTCTAGTTAACTTTCCTTGGAGCCGGACACGAAGTATGTAAAGTTCCTCTTAACGGGTGCAAGTTAATCCTGATGAACTCCATAGACAACTGCGTCCGGCCTTTCCTGGACACTATGGCTCCTTGCTACTCACCCAGAATACCAAGACCGTCTTCGTGCCGAACTCCTGCCCGTCATCGAAGCCAACCCTCGACCCGATTACAGGACCTTGAAGGACCTAGAACTCCTTGACGGTGTTATGTATGTATATTTAGCCAGTATCTGTTCAACATTATCAGGCTTTAATTCATGTCAAACGGCAGTATGGAATCTCTTCGACTCTTTCCACCCGTTCCTATGACGTTCAGAAAGGTCGCCCAAGACGATTGGGTTGACGGGGTTTTCTTACCAAAAGGTACTTTATTGTATATTCCTGTAAGGAGCCATCGTCGTTCACTTTTACAGCGTATTGATATATGCTTCCAGATTCGAGTCGTCAACACCTATGAGGAGATTTGGGGCTCAGATGCGAAAGAGTAATTCTTATTCTTATTTCTCACGATGGTGCCTCATGATCGTTAACTTCTTTCTCCCAGATTCCGTCCCGAACGTTGGTCTAACCTACCGCCCACCTACAACTCCACATTCTCGCTCCTCTCATTCATCGCTGGCCCTCACTCTTGCATTGGACGTACCATGGCTATAATGGAGATGAAAGCAATCATGGCGTACGTATTATTCTTCGTTTGATCTAAGTATCGAAATTAATTATGTCGCTGGCGAATCATTAGGGTTATCATTGCTCACTTCGCCTTTGAGCCGGCATACGAGGGCCAAGCTGCCAAACCCACCGCGGCTATTACAATGAGTATGTTTTTTTTTTTCTTGATAATTTGCATACATCGTATTGACTTATAAATGCAGAACCGGAAGATAATTTGCCTCTCAAAGTGAAGGCTGTAGGAAAGCTTCCGCTTCCCCTGTAATACATTGCTTGTCGTTTTCAATCTATGTATGTATTGTATTTCTATCTTATCTTGATCCGAACATATTTTTCTTGTGACTGGAGTCAACGCAGATATCACTGAAGAGGAGGAGGATAATATACAGTAACGTCCTCAAAGCAGAAGCTTGTTGTTGTCATGTATTGAAGTACCCATGTTGTCTTTTGAAACGGCACACCAAGTTGCTTCGAGAAATAACCGCCAAGCAGTAATGGGGGGTTATTCTTATTTTTTATATTCGGTGGCGCGACGTGTGCTTGTTGCTGTAATAATTGTGACAGTCCGTGAGTTTACATACACATTCGCGGTTTGGTTCGACTGAAATCCAACCAATTGGATCCTTACCCCGATATCCAGCCTTCCCTTTGCTCTATTAAGTAAAAATAGATATCGGAGATGTGCCCTACTTTGGAAGAATTGGCTGATTAGAGAGTTTGCGCAGAAGCCACAGCGCCACCTCGCATTCCCCTTCGCGGTGGGGCTTAAAGTGGAGCCATCTCCTGGCCCCACAGCCATATAGCCAATGATTGTGCAAAACAGCGCAACGTCGCAAAGTCGCGAGCTAGCGCTGTGGCTTCTGCGCAAACTCTATTAGTGGCTGTAAGATCGGCTAGATCGAAGCCTCTGAAATTCTGCA
>KN837223.1:156011-176738 GCA_000827215.1 Sphaerobolus stellatus SS14 | reverse complement strand
TATATCGGCTCTAGAGAGGCATACTGTGCTTCTCTCAACCGGTGCATTCAATTATCCATTAACGACACATTTGAAGAACTTGCAGGAAACAGTGGCCAGGGACTCGGGTAACGAAGCTCGCGCTTCAAAATGGGTCATCGAAACGTCCACTGACCCGGAGGACATATCTTTTGCTGCGGACATGCTGATCCGAGTACCGTGGCCCATAGAAATGGAACTGCGGTCTATTACCGTGCGCCAACTTCGATCTGGCTTAGACCGTTGTCTGGATGACTGGGGTAACATTCGTCCATCAGAGACGGAACAAGCCAAAAGTTGTATTTTGGCTCTAGTCCACACCTTCTATATACATTGGATCCATACTCAATGTAGATGGCTACAATTTCAGGAGAGGTTTAAGCTGTCTAGTGAACACCTCAAGTGTTGTGTACAGATATCAAAACAACTCGGTCCGGCCATGCATGATTCCATTCGCTTCCTTTGTGCTCCATTTATTCCTAGTGACGGCCCCATAAGGCACATTCGCAGCCTAAGCAAGTTCCATGAGGCCGATACCGAATGGTTTACTTATGCTATTGTCTATAAATTGATGTATCATGATGACAATGCTCCAGCTCATTCAGACTGTATCTCAATATGGGAAGATATCCTTGAACAGGGCATCCAGACCCCACAAGTTATTGCCAATATCCTCTTGGGATGTGCCGTAATCTTGGGATATAGACCCACCTGGCTTATCCTAGTGGAATTTGATAAAAGGTGAGCAATACTATCATCTCTTTATATTGTAATTTTTTAATTCCTCAACTTGCCTTCATAGTAATCATGATAAGATCTTTTTCTTGGAAGTTTGGGCTCGACTGTGCGATGGGCAGTCAACCGAATTACTCCCTGCAATCTTTCGATTATTATCAAACATAATTAAGATCAATCCTTCTTTGTCCCAAGAAACACGAGAGGAAAGGAAGATTCCAGTGAAATTTTGTCTGGATATCATTCAAAGAGGACACTTGGATGATTCGGATGAGTTTTTAATCGTTGCAACACATCTCCTTAGAACCACGGTTGTTCGGGAAGAAGAAACAACCGATGTTCAGGCAACTCAGGCCATGGACCGTTTCGCTGATATATGGGATCCTTCCGAAGAACACTATAGACTCTCAACAGCGGATACTTCAGCCCTTATCCGGTTCCTTAAAAGACTTGAGACCAATCAAAACCACATGGCACTCGGGGATGCCCTCCTTTTAGTAGGGGCTCTCTCCGGACATTTTGAGGCCGGCCAAGCCAACGCCTTCTTTGCCATACTCCTGAATGCATTATACATTCAATATCAACCCCATACACGCAGGTTAGCATGTTTTGCGGCATGGAAAAACAGGTCACTTTTAAAGGAACTCGATGAAGGCTTAGGTCAAAACTTCATTTCGGCACTGCTAAAGAATATTCCCAACTACGATGAAACATATCGCGATGAATTTGCGAGATTTGCGCAGCTCATTCGTGAGGGAACTGAGAGCATTAGTTGGCAATTTCCATTCGAAGGCGGAAATCCCCAAGGTATCCCAAATTTCCTAGGGCTATTGCCCGTAGAGCCTAAAGAAATTCAGCTTCCTCACTTAAACCATAACATTCTTGATGTTTTGGATCTTATTTTCTTATTGAAATCCAAGTTGCACCAGGTGACCGTGTCAACTCCATGGGCCGCTTCCGCCCCAGTTTATAAATCGGGCTCTCTAACGCCGATCCTCAACCGTGCATGGATATTCGTCAGCAAATGGGTTGTAGACACTTTCCCTGTTTCTCAAAAGGATCGCATGCAGGATCCACTGAGATTCGTTGACGATTATTCTTCGTATCTCCTCAAAGAGCTTGTACGTACTACTCGGGCTTTGGTGGTCACAACGACTATCGACTCAGGGGTTATTATGGAGTTGCGCGCAAAAATTCAGGAAACACAAGCCCATCTAATTATATTTGTAATTGCCTCAAGATGTGAAGAACCAACCGGAGACCTTATGAAATTAAGGTTCAGCACTGCGATGCAATTCATTGCCGAGGATGCGCTGATGTCTCTCATATAGGTATACAATAAGCTAACTAGCTCACTCATTATTGGGTTTCCATTCATTATTTCTATTTTATATCTTATATGTATATTTAAGCTCGAGAATCTAAATCTGCTCGCCATATAAAGGAAATATGGTTAATTTGATGTCCAAAATGCCATTCATCTCTCGTAAACTCAGGGAGACCTGACACGAGTGACACGCAGAAATGTGGATTCAACTTTTGAAATAGATCTCAAAAAGAAGATCACTTATCACACTGACCAATGTCCTATTTCCGAGGTAAGCATCATACTCATTTGAGGTACTGACGGCCTAGTACGGCGTCCTCATGATCGTGATAACAGATATAGCATACCAATCACTCAATTAACCTTTTCAGTCATTGGACTGGATATATGAAGAAAGTTACTGTCCTTACGGGGTCGCGACTATCCTTGTGAGTAACTCGCTGCCTAAGGTAAGCAATTTTATTTTCGAGTACATTGCTCGCGTGTCGCTGGTAAATTAACTTGGGTGTTAATTTATATATTAAGGAGCTTTCCTCCTATCAATTCGCCGTAAATCAATGCTGATATCACTTGGAAAAATGGCTTACTACATCCAACCATAACTGGGCTATGCTAGCTGGACTTTGGTGTGAGCTGTTAGCTTAGATTGGCTTTTCGTATGTAAGATATGGAGGGTTGGTAACTTACCTGCTGTATACTACTATTTAGCGGACCAGAAACCCATTCCACACCTTCTAATCCAATAGTGTTATAATGTGTATTATTCTCTTCTTTTTTCTACTCGTTACGGCATTGGCGAAGGACCTCCATATTGAAACCATAGGTACGTAGATCTCCGTTGATCCGGTGAAATGTAGGATGGTAGCTAACAAAAGGAGAAAGGTCCCTTTTATATTGGATCCTTGTCAGATTTAGTGATCACCACTACGCTTATAAACCGGGGTTCAACGCCTTTGGTTTTACTGCGAACACCCGGCTCTATCCTTTTTCCTAATGTCACGAATAATTTTGACATCGTGCATGAATATGGCGGCAGTCCAAGATTTTTAGGAGCACAGGTGAGTCTTCCCCAGAATATTTCCTGAGGATATGTCAGTGTTTACCTATCTTAGATGAAATATTCGCTCGATATTCTGGCAGCCAACAACGGTTCTTTCTTAACATTGCCCCCGAACACGTCTTTGAATATCACTCATGATTGTGAGGGATTTATCCAACATCTGAGCATTTAAGTTGATAACCAGGTATAGTATCTAATCTGTACGATTTTTCTTCTACGGGCAAAGGCATCTACCATGTGCATCCAGCCAGAACGCTCTATGAGGTTTCAAGTGCGGGTGGTATTCCCAAGCCGTTCCCTGCAGGCTCATTCTCCAGTCATTCCATTAATCTCATTGAAGACGTCTTCAACTTCAAGGAGGCCAGGCTGGAAAATAAATTAGAACGCAGGGACACGGTCCCAGGTGATATAGTTACCCCCCGCTTCAAGAGCTGCTCAACCGAGTACCAAGATGCAACGAACGATGCCATCCCGATTGCCAAGAAATATGTCGCGGATGCCGTTTCGTAAGTGATTCCTCTTTATCTTTCGTTCTTTCTTAACCGGAGAAAATAGCTACCTAGCCACCCTTGATGATTCGACACCGCGCTTTACAACTTGGTTTGGGGAGTATGTTTTTATCGCTATCTTTGGTTAAAAATCGCTAAAAGAAGTCATCAGCTTCACTACTCACAAATACAATTTCATTCAGCGGAACTACGAAATGCTTAATGCTACAGACGCATACCAATCATGGACGTACGATTGCGGCTGTGAAGAAGGAAACGCGGGGATCATTGCATATGTCTATGGGCCAGAATACGGAACCATCCACCTCTGTCCCGGATTCATGGCTGTCGGCCCTGTTGGAACTGATTCACGAGCCGGAAGTCTCATCCACGAATCCACGCATTGGGCAAAGACGGTGAATACCCTGGATTACGTGTATGGACAGGAGGGCTGCAAGTCGCTGGCTGAGGATGATTGGAGGAAGGCTGTGAGGAATGCTGATACGTATGAATATTTTGCGGAGAATGTTCCTGAGCTTCTTTGAGTTGATATGGTTGCCTGTGGAATAATGTACTTCAATTCAAGTTGGACTTAATGTTTCATTCACTGGTACCGTTACCTGGGATTAAGACAAGGGTTGACCTTGACAATGAGCGGAGTCAGCTCATTATAATTATAGCTGCTGAGTTGGCACTGAGCCAATTAACAGCCGTCGGAGTTCCGCGAGGCCTTTTGTTCTTTCACTGGTCACCCTTCCAAACTCGTGTATCCTTTATTCTATCCCAGATTCTTGTATGTATTCTAAACTGAATGGTTCGGTTCAGAACCTGTGAAGGGAACGCCGCCCAATGGGACCAAGAAGTTCGTGACACCGCCTTCAGGCTATGGCGTTATCCGAGTCAGCTATATTAATGCCACCGGTGTCCTTTCTTCCTGGTCCTTCATCAGTTTCTAATGGATAAGCTAGCTCTGTGAGTTTAATACAGCATTTTTGTTTAGGAAATATCTAATTAGTATATCATAGCGCCAAGCTTAGGTATGCTTCCTCGGCATGAGATAAGATAACGCCGGGAGCTGATTTCAAGATATAGCAAGAACACGCTCCCACCTTTGCCTGATATCCCTGATTCAGATGTTTTACGACAGGTTTTTACTCATAGGAGTGTTTATGCGAGACCTACACATCAATTTGAGGATCCAGAGGGCGACCTGTCGTACGTCTTTTATAACCGAATATGTAGCTCTAGCGGCGACCAGCAACGTACTAACTTCAATGTAGACCAGATAACGAAAAGTAAGCAATTTTTACTAAATTACCATGCTGCAACTGAATGATTAAACCTCGTAGATTGGAACATATTGGCGATGCAGTACTCGGCTTATGTACGACGCACCTGATCCGGAATATGTATCCTAGGTTGCAAGTCGGTCCTGCTACGGTTTGTATTCCAGTTATTTGATTGTGGTATATTATAGTAAACTAGCTTCAGAAAGTACGATCTAAAGTCGTTGACAACCCAACGGTGGCCTCCCTGTACGTTTATTATTCCGCTCGTCTGTCTCATCGAAATCCTCACTATTTTTAGGGCTGTCGCATATTCTCTTCATACAAGACTGCAGGTACATGCAGCTCAAGCTCTCACATTGCGTACTTCCATCAAAATACGAGGTTAGTTTCACCTTCTCTGAATCTTGATAACATTATGGATTCTTACCTGTCTTCCGTTACAGCTGATGTCTTCGAAGTGATTATTTATTGTCCTCAGATATTTACCTACCATATTGACACCTTATTAGTCCTATGTCGGCGGTCTCTACATCACTTCAGGCTTCGATGTCGTCCGAATATGGCTAACCGCCCTCCTCACCCCATATGTCAAAGAGGCATACGCAGAAGTTCGCGCCCAGTACGGATTACCACCTTCCAACCATGAACCTGAGCCTGAGCGCGATAGCTCAGGTCCAGATTATTTCACCAGTACCAAAGCCTTATCTACTCTGGAGAACTCTCTCGCCAATCTGAACTTATCCTCATCCTCACTTCCAAAATCACCTCCTCTTGATCTAATTTCCTCCCCTTCATCCATATCAACCTCCGTCTCATCAACCACATCTCCTCCACCTTTAGCAATTTACGACTCCCCACCATCAACCTCTGCTCAAACATCCGGTCACCTCTCGCTTTTCAACCAATATATCCAGCAAAACGGTATTATCATTCAATGGATTTGGTCCGACTCTGAACTGCAAGCAAAGGGTCCAAATCCTAAATGGGTAGCCAAAGTACTCTGTACGTCCGATCCCAAAGGGATTTTTGAAGTGGATAAAGGTGAGCAGGGGTACATAGGCGTTGGGATGGGCAGGACAAAGAAGGCGGCTCAAAATGAAGCTGCGCAGAAGGCTTTAGGTGTATTGGGAATTTTGGCTTAGTTTGATATGTATATGTCATTTAGTGGACGCCTCATTTGTAAGATTATGAGATGATATTATTTTATTGCTTTCAGTGTACCTCTCTTGAAATTTCTGTACAGGCCCATCCGCGATGATTATATCGCTTCACTGGCAAAGGAAAGGGAAGGTGTAGATCACAGGAGATGAGCTCATTCTGAAGCCGAGTGATATTCAGAAGATGAGTACTTAAGTAGAGGTGGGTATAAAAGCAATCACAGTCGAGTGGACCAGTATATCTGCGGCAAACTCGTTCAAAATGGGAACCGCCGGGAAAGCACCCGGACTCAACAGACCATGTAGGGCTAGACTGACCCGTGCCCTCGGAATAAGATTCGAGGTTGGAAATAAGGTTTAGAACAAAGGTTGAGAACGCACGTGCGGCACGTGATGGTCCTGCCGCCAGGGTATAAAGTTCCCAGGGGATCGAGGTGGAGTTTCAGCACTCCTTTCCCTTTTAGCACCGTCAGCTTCTTCCCTCCTAGTCGATGGGATAATAATCCTATCCAGAGATTAGAGTTGAATCAATTTGTTGGGAACGTGCGATGGCGGGGTGTTTGCCCGTCATCTCGTTGCTCGCTGGACTTGTTGTCATACGCGACTACTGTGGCATTATAATATGACCGCTGTCTGAACTCGTTGGTCTAACATCTTATTAAATGGGTTGATGATTTAGATAGCTGGGAGAGAGAACTGATGTAAGTGTTTCGAGGCGTCACTTTCTCTACAATCTCCCTGGTCGATGATCTCGTACGGAGGGCCAATTTTTCACTTTCTCGACGACGAATACTCGCAATTGTTTATTGTGAGACTCAACTCGAGAGCAGATTAAAGTTGGCAGATTTTTCTCTTGTAGCATTAGATTAATTTTTTGACCGCCATATTTGTTCTTGGTCTAATCATCGCGCCCTCGTCTTCCTCTCTACTGTACGCCTTCGACATTGATTTCCACTGGGACAGTTTTCCTTAACATTATTCAGGTTATATTGTCGCACGACATAATAGATCAATCGATGTTACTTTACTACATACTAGTAGCATGTACAGTAATCCAAGTAAGTTTTTGATACCAACGTCCGTCGATAACGAGTAGCTCTAGCCAAGTCTAGCCAACGTTGGCATTCACCAATTATTATCTTTAACCGGACGACTCTTACTCGTATTGAGGTTGTTGTGACGTTACCAAGATCCTAACCTCCAGTATTGGTACTGATCCACATCGATCCTTAGTTGGGACGGTTTCACGAATCTCAGCAGGTCTCAGCTACCATAAGACTTCCATTATCGAATGTACTCTTGGAACGTTTTTCTCGTCTATCCACTTCTCCTCTTTATTTATCTTTTCGATTAAATTATGCTAGTATATTCACTTGATTATGCTGAGCCCAAAAATAACACTACTGAGTGATGATATGCCTCGCTTTGAACTTGAAGCCGATATTTATTGAAGTGGACGAGCATCGTGTGGTACACAATTACTTGATATCATTATTAATACTTTTGATATTGAATGGCATATGAGATGAGCTGCGGACGCGATAAATAGAATGAGACAGTTATGCATGGTAAAATCTGTCCTCTACTCCTCCAAGATTCCTGACTAAGAACTGGCGACACAAATGGTGGTCAATATTTCCGTACAAATCCCTGGAAGAAATCTCCCCAATTGTAAGGGTGCTCTACTACGCCTTCTTCCAGCCAGTCAAACCCAACGCATTTTCCTTTATCACTTCGGCAAATTCGCAGCCACTGTTCGGCGTCATGGGGATTGGGAACATAGATATACTCCAAATTCGGTAATTTTGCTATGCGTTTGAGGATATTACTGTCTTCAAGAACTTTGTAGGTGAACATTTGGCCCGTCAAGAGACCCGATAAATGGGTTAATTCTTTTAATTGTAGGATAGACCTGATGGTTTTCTTAATTTCCAATGGGCGTTCGGAAGACTAAACGGAAGGTGAGAATAATCAAAGAGTAAAGCTTATACTCACATTCATTTGTAGACCTCTCGCAGGGTTCGCATGCAAACGCTTAACCTGAGGAATCGCAGCGGTGAACTCTTCCAGTCGCTCCCAATCCACGTAACCAGAAAAATACCGCAAAGAAGGCATCGTTTTCAGAGCTTCAATGCCGATATTGTCACTCCAAGTAATCACAGATTCCAGTCGCTGGCAAATTTCTAGGGATACGAGACTCGACAAATCCATGGCAGCGACTTGTCGAAAGGATATGCTCTTCAGATTGGGCAATATTCCGGAGACAGTACAGCCTGGAAGGAGACATTGTTGCGCGCCGTATGCTAATGATTCTATTCGCTCGTGTCCTCGATAGAAGTCGGCGAGTATGGATATGTTCTCCTCTTCTGTTAAGGCGTCATCGCCGACGACGAGCGAACCTTCGATGGACAGGCGGCGAAGCTGTTTCCATTTTGCTTCCTTCAGTAGTCTGGGCACGGGCATACGTCCTAAAAATAATGGTGAGCATAATTAACCGTCGAAGAAGGCTTGAGGTCATACCTTGTCGATAGCGCACGACAACCAAGTGTAGATCTTCCAGATCGGTACAGCTAATCAACATATCGACCAATTTATCTCCATAATCCGAAGGATTATTAAATTCAACCGGGTGCCTAACTTCCAGATAAAGCTTTGTCAACCCAGTTATATTCCAATACTGCAATGATATCCCCATCTCAGAATCGATTTACAACCAAATATGAAACAAAACGCACCGGCTCCATGATCCGATTTAACGGATCTGATAAGAGAATCCTCACGGAGAAGTGTAATTCCCTCAGAAAACCTTTCTTCTCTGCCAGAGCTTCCCCTAACTCCTGTAATGCATTTGTCGGCGGTGTCACCACATCCAACACGAATCGTTCAAGATACGGAATCCCTTTGACAGCGCTGGCCAGTGCGCTGATACAAGAGTTTTTTTCAAGGTCGTCATGGAAGAGTCGTCGATATGGGAAATTCTGGTTTGTCCGTGCGGAAGAGCTTGCCTCGCCATGAAATGCCGGCTTTCTGTGGATTTTCAGCATAAGCTTGGATATTAATTTGGATGTTCTGGATATTCTTCCCAATCTCGGCGGTGGCACAATCGGTGTGTTGATTTCTTCATTATGGGCCGGGAGGAGGAGCACCGTCACCATGTCGTCAGGGTTCAGCTGACCCGGTATGCACACCTTTCTATAACATGGGTACACCTCGTACAAATCTGACATCCCGAGCTCCCAGAGCCTCGATGATAGTTTTGCATCCTCTGCCAATTGCCGGAATAATCCTTTGCTTGGTTTGCATCGAAGTCGTCTTGAATGCGTATGCCTGGGTACGATGAAATGTGCGAAGGCGCGTGACGTAAGGGCGAGAGCGAAGAGGTCTTCAGGAAGGGATATGAATGAAATGATATAGTCAAGGAGCTCAATGGGTAGCAATGTGAGAGTCATGGTTTGAGACGGAGTGCAAGCTCGTCGTGAAGGCTTGAGGGCAAGTAACAGAGTAGTGGTAGCGGACAGCCTTTCCGGCGTCAAAGGTACGTTCTTTGTCCAATCCAATCCACTCGCTAATGATAGAGAAGTAAAGATTGGCTAAATTACTGGCAGTTTTCTGATGCTGGACGTCAGCCTTGATGATGGTCATGATGAGTCTCTTACTTCACTCGTAAGTAGTTACGAACTCCAGTCAAAATCAGTGGCTGGCTTGGATTAACTACAGATCGGATTGGAGCCAAGTAAGTACATATAAGTACAGTGGATTACATGTACAAGTAAGCGTTCAAAATTATAATTTACAAGCTGATGGGGTCGCATCCAACACTGATCTATCGTGATTCTAGTCAGTGCCTTAATCTGTTTATGAGAAAAAGTCTACGTACGAGGCCAGGGAAGTTCTGCTCGCAGCAAACGGGTTGTTGAGCGCCGCAGACGAATGTCAATCCGAATGCCTTAGTACTCATCTTTGGAGATAACGTACCAGTTAGCACCCTGGCCAGCGCCAATGACGGAGATGGGAGTGCAGCCAGTGCCGACCATAATGTCAACACCCTGAACAACAACGCCGACGAGGCTGAGGATGCCGGCCACAGAAGGGTCAGAAGCAGTGGTGGTGGAGTCGCAGCACTGGGCAGTGCCAGTGGTGCAGGGACCCGAACTACGCGAATGCCAGTTGTACGCTCAACTCAAGGCTGAGATGAACACCTACTTGGGCGTGGCGGCGGCAAGGATAGCAGAGGCGAGGGCGAAGAGGGCGGTGGCTTTGAATTATATTGTAAGTTGCTTTGGATGTTCGACTTACTGCTGAACTGAGGAATCTAGGTTATCTCATTACCTGTTTTATACCTTTATCAACCTATATTCATACGCCATATTTACATCAACTTCACCTCGCTATCGAATGTAAGGCCCGGGGGAAATCTGTCTCGTAAAGGGTCTAGAAAGTAGAGTGGGATCACTTCGACGAAGCGTGTGGTGGCTAATATTCCCGACTTGCAGTGATACAGATATACGAGTAACGAATATTAACCAAAAGCGAACAATAATTCAGGATCCTTGTTTGGCTTGAATCGTTGAGGTCAGAGTCTGTGTTCTGTACCTGGGAGCTCCACTCCAACAGACAGTAGTAACCAAACTAAAATACGCCCTGAAAAGTAATTGGTAGAAAGCTCAGGACGGAATGGTAGCACTGGCACAGACTTAGGGGAGGTATTTACATGACCTGTGTTTTATTTTATTACTTTGGTCCAACAAAGGTACTAGTACTACTAATACATGAGGGATGGCAGAGGTCATTCTGCACTAGCAATCAACATCCGAGCTAGGACTTCTCAGTAATATATCAAATTCCCATTTGATAGATATCACATGGAAGTATTAAGAATTCCCATTTTATTAATATTTCGGTCGATAGATTCTACGTTTTATCGTCATTCCAGGAGCTATCGCAAAGGGGTTTATGAAGCATTCCACAAAATAAGTAAGCGAACCATACATAGATTATTCATTGAAGCTTCATCCCATTGCTGTAAGGGCACGATGTGATACATTCGGATCTTTTAATGAAAATGCCAAGATAGTAGACGTTAAGAAGTTAAGAATTCACATATGCCAACGTCACTACATCCTATTGATCACGATGTTTATCCCCTGTAGTGAATCGTAGAACGTTACATCCCGTGAGACTGGAATCTAGAAGCAGGGCAATGACGACTTGTTTGCACTACGGTCTTTGACTCTTTGGTAGTCATGCGGTCACACTAGCTGATACTCGGGCAGGAAGAGGTTGGATAAACATGTTGTATTACAAATTACAAGTAGGGTCGGAGTACATATGGTCCAAAAGGTGAAGAAATAGATATATGCTTCTCACAAGCTGATGGGGTCGCAGCCAACGCTGATCTATAATAGATGCTCAGTAAATGACCTATTTCTCCTGTTGAAAAAATCGTCTTATTAAGCCAGGGAAGTTCTGCTCGCAGCAAACGGGCTGTTGGGCGCTGAAAGGAAGAAGATGAGTATCTATGAACTAACATCATTGGGAAATGTGCTACTAACCAGTTAACACCTTGACCAGTACCGATGACAGTGACAGGATTGCATCCCAAGCCGAGCAACACGTCGACACCCTGGACTACAGCGCTAACGAGACCGAGGAACTTGGTAGCGTTGAGGTCAGAGGTGGCAAGGGAGTCGCAGCACTGAGCGAGGCCAGTGGTGCAAGAGACCGAATCACTGAAAGCAACATTAGATACAGAAGAGCATTTTCATCCACTATCACCTACGTCGGGGCGGGTCGCGGCAAGGGTAGCAGAGACAGAGACGAAGAGGAGGACGGCTTTGAATTGCACTGTACTGCTTTGAAGCTCTACTAGTTGTTGTTGAACTGGGGAACTCACAACACTTAGATACAACCTTTATGCCTTTTCCTGCGATGTTTATACATCAGCACTGACACGTTGAAGGGATTGGCTATATTCCATAACTCAGGGGTCAAGATGTAAAATGTGGAATTCAAAGACTGAACAAAGAATCTTCGTGATTTCCTCTGCTGTACTAGCTAGATTACGAACAATGGCATATCTAAAGGATAGTGAATGACTTGTGGGAGTGGGCCAATGTGCAGCGTGACAGAGTCTGATCACCCAAGTAAAATAAAAATAAATAAACAAATCCCAGAGAATGTAGTAGCAAAGCAAATAATAATAGTCATATGAGGTAAATTGTGTGTATGGATGGTTAGTGTAGACCGATGCTCATGTGTGGAATTGTGCATGTGTGCATGGATATTGTGGGTGAGATGGAAGAGAGAGAGAGAGAAAGAGAGAGAGAGAATGAAGTCTAGGATGGACATATCAACAGATTAAGTATTAAGTATTAAGTATTAAGTATATCTCAACCTCAGGTCATCAATGACTGTGCACTTGAGAACAGCCTCTTCGAATACTATACTTTGTCAAGTCATCATATTAAAGCTCAACCATGAGCCAGGTTTACAAGAAACCTGTGCCTCTGAGTAAGAACATGCAACAATTATATTACATTCTATGATAACGAAATACATTCATAAAACATATAACATAACAATCTAATAGAATAGATTGAAGACTACAGTAAGTTAAAGGAGCGGCTCATAGGGCAGGTGGTGGGAGCCAGGGGAATGAACCTTGAACTATTGGGGGGAAGGATGCATGCATAACAACATAATATATGTGCACATAAGCAGTTGCAACCAAAGAAAGAGCGTGAAGGATATGGAATGATAGCAGCAACAACTCCATCTAGCTTGAGCACAATGGAGCTCAAAACTGGGCACCAATGTAACTGCAGTGGAACCACAATTGGTCATACAGTGATGTTGGATGCAAGAGGTAAGATGTTGGCTAAGACAGCAGGCATTAGGTGAGCCTATACAGAGAGGAAATGAGTAAATTAGGAAGTAGAGGGTGCACTACACACACCCAAGCATTCCTAAGCTTTCAAGCTTCAACATCTACATTAATCTAACCCCATACTTCTGTCCTACAATCCATGTCTGGAAAAAGAGGTGAGTATGATTCATCATGAACTCAGAGTCGAAGACAGGTCAAAGGGAACCTATGGTGGGCTGGGGTGCATGCAATCTGCAGTGATGGAAGGACTAAGTAATGATTAATTGGTGGAGAATGGAGATCTTTGAGTGTAGTAAGTGGAGTGATTAGAAACAATGTTCTAAGCAGCTGTTGATGTTGAGACTGGTATTAGTGACACAGTGGCAGACATTATGGATATTATTTGATATATCACACACAAATAAAGAGAAACCATTCACCTTTCGCATAAATAACTCCTTCAGAACTCCATTGTTCTGGAGTTTGCTGCTGCAGTGGATGCATGGTTGGAATTGACGAATATGTGACTGATACTACAATACTGTCAAAATACATGTGCATATGGCGGTGAAAACACAGGAGATGGTAAAAATGCTGAGGAAGGAGAAGGCACACCCTACCAACATCACTCAAGTTTGAAAATACAACAATATACCCACAACTTCAAAATCCATCAATAGTGCACCCAGCCTGTACTAATATGATAGAAATATCTGCAAAAAAAGCATGCATAGGGATGGACTTAAAAAAAAACTCTTAATCTGAAAATCTAGATGGTTTGGGGTACACTACATTGATATATTACATTAGTTTGTGAGCACCAACCGGTTGGCAGCTTAGCAAGTAAGGCACAGTGCAAAATCGTATTAAAAATGTGATGTGCAGGATACTTGAACAAACTGTGGAAAAAAAAAACAGAATTTCTGAGAGAGGGTTAATGTTAATGAAAAGGACTGATTACTTTTCCTTCATACCTCAGGGTAATTAGAATAGTAATATGCATCATTTTTTTTAATGTCCTGCCTGTCAGAGCTGAATATCAATAATGTGGTTTCTACACTTGCAGTTAGCGATGACCTCCTTCCCCTGGTATAATTATAGGAAGACAAGAATTGGCCTTGCAGTGACTAGTACATTCAGCTACATTCCAGCTACTAATAATGGGCACAGAAACACATGCAGTCTAGGGTTAGTTCGAGATCATCTTTTGTATCCCGTTATGTTTCCATCCTGTATTCAGATAAGTCTAAAGCTAGTGTCATTAATACTTCATTTCTATCTAAGTTAACTTCTAACTAATAATATCTCCAATACTTATAATTAGTGTTGCCGCTAGTCTGGGCCAATTCGGATTAAACTGCGAACCGGACCAATAATAGACTGACCGAACCGAACCATTTAATAATTGGTCCTGTCGGTTTGGTTTTATTTATAAACCGGTCCCAACCCGTCTAGCCCATTGGAACCAGTCCCTACTATAGATAGCAGGAGCGTGAAAGTAGTGAGTTGTGTCACATGCTCTCAGGATTGTCACATTTCCTCAACGTTGTGTCAACAAGTCAATTCCTTCAGAAAACAGGACCCTACTTCAGCTGTTTGAGCTCTGTAATCACTTATATACAGTCAAGGCATGATCCTTGTCCCAGCACTATGAAATTGGGCTCTCAAATATTTTCTTTGAAAGTCTTCAATGAAATGTTTTGATGTTTAATACTGTACATATCAAAGTATGTTACATAAAAAAATTGTATGATTTCACCAGCGTTTGGAGGTACTGGCTTGGGAGAGAGAGTTGCTGTCACAAAATGTGACACAAACCACTCCTTGTCCCAACACCCAACTGGCCTATCCTTGTCTTTAATATACATTAGTAGCAGTAATTAAATTATCAATTAATCATATATGACATACTGTAAAATATTATCATCAATATACATAGAATTATAAGACTGTAGTATGTGTGCATGTGTGCATGTTGTATGGTAGTGTCACACTATCATCACCTACCATCGGAAATTGATCATCCCACACTTGAATACCATTCAATGTTATATTTTCTTGGCGGGATCTTCCATTTACAGTGTTATAGACTTATTGTGTAAGATAAATTGAAAATATTTGAGTGATTTAATGAGGCTAAAGAGTCAAAATATTTACGGTTTGCCCAGAATATGCTCAATATCTCCCAGATAATGTGTTATATCTTAGGCAGCAGTAGCTCAATTCTCCTCTTTTTTTTCATATTATAGTATAGATTATGATCATATTATTCAGATAAAAAAATGACATAAAGTATGGAGAATGAGGCTCTAGGATACCCTGGAACAAGGAGTGGGCCTGGGATGAGGACCGTGCCTTGACTGTATAGTATAGAACTTATTCCCTCCCTTATCTGACGGATTTATGAAGGGATGTGTGGAAAAGCACAAAATACCCTCTGGGACTACGGTCCAGCGGGCTGAAACCGGTTTAGAGCCCGGGCGGACCACTAGTAAACGGTCACGGTCTCGAACCATTGCTATTTTAAACCGGACCGTCGGTTTCGGTTCAGTTCGGAACCAAAACCGGACTTCGGCAACACTAGTTATAATCATGTATTTCCAGGAAGATCCTCCAACTAATTTTCGAGATCTCAATTGGGAGTCACTGTTGGACAATGTTACGCCAATGAAATATATATGAGGTATTAGAGTCTGTGGTATCATCAGAAACATCGTAAAACTTGGTGAAAGCAAAGTGCAAAAAAGAGGTCTTACCCGGATTCGAACCGGGGTCACGAGAAACCGAAGTTATCAAAATCTCGGGGGCTAACCGCTACCCCATAAAACCTTGATTAACAATGCAGATAGAACGGGTCACGTCTGAGACGGATAAACTAAGGGAGATACGGACAGGTGAATTTGACATGTGACTTTATTCAGATGCTTAGCTGTTGTGACTCTAAAGGGAAAAACATATATTATTTCACCTAGCCAAGCAGGAAAGAAAGAACAATGACAACACAAAATGTGGGCAAGATGAAGCCAAAAAGGCAAGGTCGTACCCGGATTCGAACCGGGGTCATGAGAATATTGAACTTGTTACCTGTCGCTATGAATCGGGAACAATTGTTCAGAATCTCATGGGCTAACCACTACCCCATACAACCATTGACATTGAGGCAAAACCTTGTAAGTACTATGCTAGACCTGATTTAAATATTTCAGAATGAATGTCTCGTTTCCTGGATATTTATTGCGATGACAATTCGCAAATCAAAAGTGCCGCCAAAATGCTATTAAGGAAGCTTTTATAACTAATCCGCTAGGATGCAACAAATACTGTATTCTATTCCATCTAACGAGATGAAAAAAAGAAAGTAGTCAAAAAACCTAGCCTCACGCGGGGGTCGAACCCGCAACCTTGAGATATTGCTATGACAAATTCGTCTATGCGTAAAAGTCTCACGCTCTACCGATTGAGCTAGCAAGGCGCTATACATTGTCTGCCCGATGTGCTACCGCTGCGGCCGAGCGATGCAGAAGCCATGTTTGAAACATTTCTTTATTGCCCATTTACATTTCAACAGCCATTCAATTTATATTTTATCCATTTCTCATCCTAATGGATCTATCAAGAAAATATTCCCAACATGTACTCTCAGGAGGATCCTCCTGCTGCCACTGAAAGCCTCGGCATTCAAGGACTCGAGGTTGCGTTGCCTGGCAGTGAAGACCTTCCCCTCGAGCCACAACTTTAAGCAGATTGGGCTTAAAGCTTTGGCAAACTGGACTGTCCAAACTAAGATGTGTCTGTGTTTTTGTAGAGCAAGCTAAATAATTGCTGGGACATCGTGTAAATAGTAATTGATGGTCAAGCGTTGAAGATTTGTAATGCCTTGATAACTATGCCAAAAGATTCCTAGTTCCAGTTCAAGTGGTCATCTGAATTAGGGGACCGATCTAAGTCGTTCCTGATCAGCACTTCCTGAAGCTCCCGCATCCACAGTAGGTCAGCCTTAGGTGGCAGGGAAAAGCACCACCTTAACAGGAGGGCAGTCCCTGGTGGTACGCTTGGCGAGTTGCCGAGTATAGCACTACGACAGGTCGAAGTTCACAGATGATGTTATAATAAAAATAATCGATTATACAGGAAATACATATACAGAAGTGGGTCTCTAATTGGTCGCTTGCAAATAGGTATAATACAGTGCTTCAACAAGTAGGTATGTAGTCCAATAGGTTCTAAATGATTATGAGTTGAGACCATAATGCTGCGAAAATAATAATATATCAGCAATCAATATAGGCATCATAATTAATGCACCTTACCTCGTACTTAGATGGAGTTTTGTTTATTGGGTCTGTTCTAACTTCTAATTGCATGATTGTCCACTGGGTTGACCACAACCATCACTCTACCACTCGTGGTCAGATGAATAACACAGGGAAAGTGTATGCGTTGACGTACTGTTTGCCTGAGAGCAAGATCTACAGCTGGGTAGGGTCGAGCTTCAGTAGATGCCAATAATGTGGCACAGACGGCGGTGGAAATGAAAGCAGAGGTGAAACGCATGTTTAGTACTTAAGTTGTTTAGAGGAGGGTCTGTTAGAGAAGTGGATTTGAGTGCAGTAGGCTTTCTGTGTCAGATGCCGTTAATCAGCCAAGCAGTCCGACTTTATATGCCTTGCCGGAGAGACTGATTATCGCCCATTGACGTCAGACACAACCCTATCGGTAATACGTTGACTGAAGTCCGAGTGATCAAAGTCGTTTGAAGAGGTGTAAATGTCGCTAGGGTCTAGAAACGGGGCAATTCGGATTGACAATCTAAAGAATATCTATGGCACCTGCCGGGGTGC
Source organism: Sphaerobolus stellatus SS14 (assembly GCA_000827215.1). Classification (NCBI taxonomy): domain Eukaryota; kingdom Fungi; phylum Basidiomycota; class Agaricomycetes; order Geastrales; family Sphaerobolaceae; genus Sphaerobolus; species Sphaerobolus stellatus. The sequence goes on along the minus strand of KN837223.1, from coordinate 158,958 downwards.
CGATTTAGAGCCGCGGGACAACAGGCCAATATGCGAGCGTTTCCTGTCAACCATACTGATCATCGAGGCAATTCCTGATGATCCTCCATTTCAAATTTAGCACTTGATGAAGCCGATGGTTTCCGCTCCTCACAAAGCATTTACTTTCTTTGCAACGGAGACGGCGATAGCGGGAGAGGACGGAGACAGGACATCCGGAGCTAGGTGTTTTGATGTTGGAAAAGTGACCAGGTAGCATTACACATGGTTGGGATCAACCCTGTGGACTTAATCAGTACTGCATTCTATTAGTGTACTTCGCCATTTCCTCTTCATCGAGTAACATTGTAATTATAATTAATTTGGTCACTTGCGTTCGAGAGACATTTATAATCAAGTCATTCCAAAAGGCTGTAATATTAGTTATAATACATTGGTGGTACGTTCAGCTTCGTTTGACCGGCGTAGCTTAAAGTGGATGATGTTGTCAATTGTCCTAATGCAGACAACTTCGTTGTTGATGCAGATGTTGCAGACGCAATGCAGACGGAACTGTTCGGGTTACGGCAACTTATGTCAGGACTAAGCCGCTGAAGTCGTTGGGCGCCAAGCGTGCTCGAGGTATGTCAGGGACTCAGAGTATGTTTAATAATTCTTTCTTTAGGCAATCCGAGTGCCAGAGTTGATCCGCATCGGTCAAGGTATACCAATCGTTTAAATCCCTTTCCTCTTTCTCCATTATCATTGATGTGGCGTTTCGCCAAAGGAGGCCAGCCACCAAGGGGTTTGTTTGTACTACATAACTACTAATGATTTTGGTTGAAAGTAAGCTTAATTTGGTGTGTTCCTCCTATCTATTTGATAAAGTATATTTAACACGTGTCTGTATCAGCATGCCAGAAGGATCAGCGTGGTGTCTGTCTGATGAGTTGGCGGGGACTCGGAAGTAAGTGTTTTTTTTTTTTTTGCAAAGTCATAGCCTTCAGGTGATCAACATATTTCTCCCGGGACTTTACATATTGATATGATACCTGCAGGGAGAACCGGAAGATTTATTAAGTTTATTTATCAAACACCGATCATCGAGTTCGAGGTACTAGTATCCCGAGCCACTAGTATTGCTTCGAATTTGGTCACTCACCAAAATATTCGAGAGCGGCTTAATTCCGAATTACGAAGGCATCTTTTTATTGGATTTACGTCCCCAGAGGGAACCTGCCAAGCACAGTATCTATCGTACCCTGAAGGGAGACTTTGCACACATCTCTACTAGTAGACGCCTTAATTGTTACTAAACATCCACTCACATAAAAAGTCCGAAAGGCATGAGAAATTATCTTGTCAATAGGCTGCCAATAGTATATCAAGCTTCATCCTTCAGGCGGGTCCTCCAGCTTGACCGGCGGATTAGGTTCGACCTTCCCTTGCGCAATAAATCACAGGGTTTCTGACATTAATTTTTTGTTATTTTTGGCAACAGAACAAAGTCGATGCCTGCTCATCCAGAGAAATACGGATCTTTAAAGCTATGATACCCAGCCAACGGTGTTCTCCGGAGATCTACTGCGTTAGCAGCCGCCCTCGGTGTATTTCTCACATACCCTGCGCAAGCTACAATTAAAACCATCAGCTCATCGGCCTCAGATTTCTCACAGTTTTTTGACATTTCTGACAGCCTACTAGGACACTTTTCAGGGATGAGCTTTGTGCCGAGGAGTTCCGACTCGGAAGAGACGCTTCTGCAGTGAGGTCATCCATTTTCCATCTCAAGTTTACCTGAAATACTCCTTCCGTTTACCTATCACTGTGGACTATTCAAGTTTTTTGTCTTGCTACAATTTGAGATAACTCAAACTTTCCATGAGAGAATTATCCCCCGCTTCACACCTTTCCTAAAATTTCTTGAGCCGCCGCATATCTCAGATAGCCTGGTACATCTACTCTACAAAGTAATAAACTTTATTACGCCAATAAGCCAAGGTGCAGAATGAAAACTCTCAACGTCGTCATAAGTCACAGCCATGATGGTGAATGCAAAAGTCCCCTTCAAGTTCACGACGAATGTGACTGTCTGGGGCCTAAGGCCCTAAACCTCTCATTTTTATTTTATGTTATTTTCATTCGTCTATTACTGCGGCACGAACCACATAAATTTACTTGCAGTATCTATTTAGCTCGTGCGAAAAATTAGAGCACTCTGAAAGTACTGACATACGACACTCACCGTATAAGCCCAAGTCTGACGCTCAGGTTGACCCTACGTTAGCACAACTCCTTCTGTCCTCTCCGATGCTCCCGTTGACTTCCGAGTCAACTTTTCCACTGTCCCGATTCCGGAAATGCGCTTGATATGAAGCTCGTTTGTCTTTCCGCTCCGATCATTTTACGAAGTGAGTTCATCTATTCTTGAGGAGAAGCTTATTTAGCTTGCTCACAGTCACCGCTTCTCAGTCGGCACAATGACAGGCGATCTGTCCCTTCTAAACTGAGCAGCTTACTCCCTAAGACTGGCAGTCCGAATTGCCCCGTTCTAAGGTCTAGGAACGGTATATGTCTCGAAAGGTCGAAGCAACTTTCCATCTTTAGCCCAAAAAGGGTTTGGGCGTAGGTCAATGGGCAATCATCACCTCTCTTCAAGGTATATAAAGTCGGACTGCTTGGTCAATTCACCGCATTCAACATAGACAGCCTATCGCACTCAAACCCACTTCCTTAACACCAACTCTCCTCTAAACAACTCAATTAAACATGCGTTTCGCCTCCGCTTTCATTTCCACCGCCCTCTATGCAACGTTATTGGCAGGTGCTGAAGCGCGGCCCTATCCAACTGAAGACCTTGCTCTTAGGCAAACGGTTCGTTAACATATACTATCCGTATGTTATCTATCTCATTTCTTGTTCCAGACCAATGGCTGTGGTCAGCCCAGCGGCCAATCATGCAATTAGAATAAACAAAATCCCATCCTCC
>KN837223.1:135535-151731 GCA_000827215.1 Sphaerobolus stellatus SS14 | reverse complement strand
GAGTGACCATTATCAGACCAGACTTCAGCTGCCTTGGAAATAACGGTTGTCTTCCCTGTCCCCGGAGGGCCTAATACAAATAATAAGGATACTTATTTACGTGTTGCTAATGACATTGATGCTTACCATGTACAAGGGTTATCGGTGAATCTTCAAGCATGGCCAATACAACTTCGTGTTGAGAGTCATTAAGATTCTCTCTGTCGATGTCCATCGTCGAAGGTGTACCACACGCAATTTCTCTATCAGCGAACCATAGTAACCGAATAAATTGGTCGGGAAATTTAATTTGACCTTGAGGTACGTGAATAATAAATTATTTGCGAGCGATGTCTGCGGTTGTAGAGTCTTGCCGGCCTAGAACCCTAACGCTAGAAACATCGGGTATTGTTGCTCCCTTGAGCGAAAGGAATGTGGTCTTTCCGTGTACGTATTTAACAGTACCAAAATGTTCCTTTCCTTGTTTATCGGTGGAAGCCAATGTGATCTGCTTACCTGTTCATATCTGAAGATTGCACAAAAGAGCAGCTCGTTCTCCAATACCCTTTGCCCCCGTCGAATTCGAGTCTTGAATCTTGCGTTTTCGATAGCCGTTAGTCCATCTTTTTCTTTCTTCTTGAATCAAATTTTATGATAGAGAACACATACTATCCCTGATCCAGAATCTGCGCATAGCCTAGACTCCGTGCACAGCCCATACCGGTGGATCCGCTTGGGATAAAATCTTGGAAAAAAATTGGATGATTAGAGGTATATACAGAGAGAATTTTCCATTAATTGTGCACAATCGTATGTATAAAATCCCGTCCCTTAGGAGAACATCAAAGCCTGCCAGAAGCAATTACCAGTGTAATACTGCATTCCTGTCACGGATATTGCCACAATCGATGTTTAATTTTCATTAACATACTGAGATGTACATTTTCAATGAATTATGAGTATGCCGAAGCGATGCCAGCATGTCTGTCACAAAGCAGTTTTCCAGCCCCCTACAGGAGGAGTTGAGTGTGATAGCCATGTGACAGCCGAAGTGCGCGACTTCTAGTGTCAAAACTCGGACTGTCCTGGCACCTCCAAGCACGGAGGGGATTGACTATGTGAGGCTCGGATATCAAAAATATGGCATTGAAGTATTGTTCATAAAAAGAATCTACAGATATCCTAAAGGAGTTTAGCCGAAATGACACTTTGTGCAGATTCTGAACCAGGGATAGTACCAGGCAGATATTCAGGCACGCAGAACTGCATTAATGTCGTCTTCCTCCAATTCAATCTCCCACATGCCATCGAATGCCTCATTATCCAGTATTTCTAACCCCAAATTTTCCACAACTCCTCTAGGTGAATAGCTATCATATTGCTCCCGAGTTGAAGGCGATAAAAGCGATTTCAAATACACTCCCCGAACAGGTACCTGCCAGATATCGAGAAGATACAATGACATACGAAGCATATGAAACCCGGCGACCTGAATGTTGGTTTTTTTCCACTTCGATGCCAGTCTCTTGAGGATAGCGCGTGTGGCTGCTCCGCCTTGTCGAGGTTTCCGCATTCATTAGGGATTTGCCAGTGGATAACAAACGCATTCTCTACTGTTGACAGAACTAGCTACTTCACTGTCCTTCCATATGACATTCTGATAGATATGCCATAAGAAGATCCGGGAGTCTCCAAAAGGTTCCCAACAGCTGCGGCAGTCGCTGCGTCTGCTTGAAGCCCACAGATCAGGAATGGAATAAAACTCAGACCAGCAAGTAGCTTTTGAGCCACGGATGGTGGCATGTAGATGGAAAAGGTATTGTACAAGAGAGATAGGGGATAGAGGCGTTGTTCAAGAACGCGAACATGTGGACTGGGACCTGATGTGGACGGAACAATTTACCGAAGTGGCTGAAACACCTTTGTGATCGATAGATGCGGATCACCAATGCAGAGCGCTCCGTTAATTGATGCAAACAAAACACAAAAGAGATCTTTATGTTCAATCAATTAAGCTTGTTAAGAGTGTACAAGCTGGGTCCTTCGCTTCGCTACGGCAACCTTAAAATCGAACAGGACCGAAGTTGGAGGGCAGATCAGGTTGAGGATGTATGCGCTTAGGATGAGAGTCCTGTGCTTCGAAATTAGTCCAAGCTGCCACTTCTCCCAATGCCCAGACTCTACACTCAAGAGGCTCGGGCTATTCACTGCAGAAGCGTCCCATCCTTGTCCCACCTTTATATACCTGTGCCGCGAGTATTTTTATTTATGCACATTCGCCTTTCTATATAATCTAACTTCTAATGAACCCCTGGAAAAAATCTCCCCAATAATATGTATTCTCAGAAGGATCCTCCTGCTGCCATTCAAAACCTCGACAGTTGCCGTCATTGCCCCGCAGAATACGTAACCATTGTTCAGCACCTTCTGGATTTAAAACCTGAGTGTACTCTAGAGATGGACTCTTCGCCAGGTGGGAAAGGAAATGATTATCTTGAATTTCTTTGAAATTAAACGATTGCGAGGTAAACAGTCCTGACAGGTGGGTTAGGCATTTGAGTTGCACTACGGTATTCACATATTCTTCCAGAAGCTCCATTCTATCATTGGGAGATGGGGGCTATATGAAGAAATTATTAGCGCAAACTTAACAATCGAGATTACGCTGACTTACTATCTCGTCTCCAAAACGCAGACAGGGAATAATGTGCAACCGTTCTATTTGTGGAAAGGTTGAAGCCCATTCGTCAAAGCGGTTAAAGTTCAGGGTACCAGAGTAATAGCGTAATGAGGGCATGTCCATCAACAACTCGATGTTGACATTATCGGCCAAGGTGACGAGACCCCTAAGGCGACGGCATACCTCGAGAGGAACCAAATCGGTGAGATGATGATAATAACCATTCCGCATACAAAGATATTTGAGATTGGGCAACGAAGTGCTATCCATGCAGCCCGGTGCGAGCATTTGAGGTGTACCAAAATCCAGGCATTCCAATCTTGAATGCTTTCGGTAGAAAGATGACAGAACGGCTGCCTTTTCAAGATTATCCGCATTTTGCTCAAATAAGGAGAGCATACCATGCATGGATATTCGACGTATTTTCATCCAGCTGGCCTGTTTTAAAAGACGGGGGATGCGAATAGGACCTTCGCCAAATCGGACAACGGCAAGGTGAAGATCACGAAGATTTTCGCATCTTAGAACCATGTCTACTAGCATCTCAGTGTATCGCGAAGGATCATCAGCATTCGCTGCATGCCTCAATTCGAGAAAGAGAGACGTTAGGTTTGAGAGAGACCAAAGCTAATGACAAGCTCTTAGTGGCACATACGAACCTGAAATAAACTGCTTACCGGTCGTAAAATTGCATCCATCGAGCCCGTAGTAGTAATGTTCAAATTTATATGTACTTCACGTGTTTTACTGCATTTATTAACCAAAGTCTCGAATAGCTGACCGAGTTCCTGAAAGGACTCCGTTGATAAATCCAGGATAAATGTTTTAAGGTTGGTCATGTGCTTCAAAGATTTTGTGAGGGCATTGACACAAGGGAGCTCTTCTGAAGATAGGTGGAATATAGGTACAGCAAGATAAGCAAACACTGATGGCGCCTTTCGAGTTTCTCCGTAGAACTCGAGTTCACCTGCGGTTCCAGGAATTAGGCAAGCTTACTTAAAGAAATGTGTACACATACCTTCCTGGGTACAACGAGGTGATTCATTATTTGGCGCTACAGCACTCTGGCTATTAGAAATATGAAAGATACTAGGAGGGATGAACGTGTCTTTGAACTTCGTTGAAGTTCCGTATGAGTAGGAAATTCCTAGTTCTTGAAGCTGGGAGCAAATATCTCTTCGACCGGCCAACCTTTGCAGTATTGATGGTTCTGGTCTGCATCGCAATCGTCTCAAATGCAAGTGATAGGGAATTATTATTTCTTTGAGGAATCTGGAAGCGAGCGCAAAGGATAAAAGACTTTGGATATCTTCTGTCGCAGCAGCAATAGCGTCGATAATCTCGACAGGTTGCTCTGTCAAATCCATGGTTGTAGTAAGAGCGAGAGGCTTGTTAAGGGTCGGAAGACAAGATTTCGAGCGCCAGTTATTTCAATGCAATGTCAGACTGACGTCCAGCCAGCCAGACAGACATGCTCCTGGTCATCGTCAACGACGTAACGGATTAAGGAACCAATAGTAATACACGTCGTTTCTATCTCTGAATATATCGGCTATATGCATTAGGTTCACCCTAGAAGCGAGGTTTCTGATGTTTCAATTAACTGGTGGTTATGATCAGGTTTCAGGTGCATTGCAGTCGCGATAGCTGTGGTACACATACGCGAGATAATGGTCTGAGGACTCCTCGAGACTTTGTGAGGACTCCACAATATGGGATGAAAGGCCTTCTCTAAATAGGAATATGACATAAACATCGTGCATACACGTTAAGTAAGAGAATGAGGTGCGCATTGGCGAATCTATACACGTATTATTAGCACATGGTACTAGTATAGGGAATGTAGACGGAAATGAATGAGAATAATTACACTATTCAATGTTAACCTCCAGGTAATTTATTTCCTGGCAAATCCGCGAAAGAAATTACCCCAACCATCCGTTGGGTTCGAAAGGTCATCAACTTCCCATTCGAAACCACAACATCGTTCATGTTCGTCTCTAATGAACCTCAGTGTTTGTTCATATCCATGAGGATTGCGGACTTGAACACATTCCAGACGTGACAAGCTTGACGCTAATCGAGAGAAAGCATTCGTCTTTTTACCAAAATCTCGAAACTCGAACGTTTGATAAACCAAAAGCCCAGTGAGATGCGTTAATTTTTTGAGCCTGAGAACGGGATCCAGGTATTTGTTTAGGAGAGCGGAGCGGAAGCAAGGGGTCTGAACAAAACAGGACGCCGTTAGATTTAGCGAAAGCGAGGTTGAAGATTTCAGAAACTCGTACCGTCTTGTCCCAACCTGGATGCACCGCTGATCTGACATGAAGGCGTTCGATATTGGGAAGCGCATCCGCCAACCCTGCCAAATCATCCAAATCGACCATGCCGCCAAATATCCGCAGATGAACCATCTGCTTCAATAACTGCACGCTGACCTCGTGGGTCAAAGTAATCAAGCAAACCAAATTACGACAGACGTCGATCGGAATAAGCTCATCGACTTTATTATACGCAAACATTTTAAGCTCCAAATCTTTGAGATTGGGAAGCGAGGTAGGGTCGACATGTCCAGGCACGAAGAGAGTAGATGAGGAGTTGACTTCAATAGCTTCTAATTTGGGATGTCGGCGATAGAAAGCTGAGAGTACCGCGCCATTTTCAACCACATTTGAGTCATCTTCGAATAGACACAGCAGACCGTCGATGGATAGACGGCGCAGCTGATCCCAGCATCCGTCGCGAAGGAGACGGGGTATGCGAATCAGCCCTTCTCCGTAGCGTGCGACGCAAAGGTGAAGGTCCCGAAGTTCCTTACAGCGCAGGACCATGCCAACCATCTCTTCTGCATAGTCCGAAGGAACGGTTGGATCTACTGGGTGGCGGATCTCGAGGAAGAGCGCCGTCAGGTTGGAAAAGCCCCACATCTAATTTAAACATAAGCAAGATAAAATTGCATAATAAACAGGTATCTTACCGGCTTCACAATATCATCCAAGGGATAAGGTGGATTTCCGAAAGGAATCTCCAAAAATATATGAAGTTCCTCCAGTGCGGAACATTCTCGACGGAGTGTTTCAAATAGATTCTGGAACCCAGGCAATGGTTGTGTCGAGATATGCAGACAGAACCTACGAAGGAACCCCATACCCAAAATAACATTCGCCAACGAGCTTAAAAGGAGCTCTCCGTCATTGGCGTTAAGAAGCCCGGGCTGCCGAGGATTGGGTGATAGCGATGTCCTATCAGGGTTCACCGCTCGACCATGAAACGGTAGTCCTTGATTTCCTGGGTTGACGACGGCATTGAGAACTTTGCGAAAAGAGGCGGATTTGCTCTTCCTTAGGGTCCGTTGGGAGATGATGCTTGGTGCTGGGGATCGGTACAACTTCTTGCCCGCCAATGGAGTTGGAATGAATAGTTCTTTGAAACCATTGGCTAATCCAAGTGATGAGCAGATAGTGATTTCACGGAGTTTTGAGGCAATATCAGGACGCTGTTCCAAGCTCTTGAAGAGACCCACATCAGGTTTGCACCGTAGACGCCGAAATCGGATGTGATCCGGGATAACAATGTCTGCGAACAACCGCGCGGATAGAGCCAAGGATAAGAGGTCCGCTGGGTCGTCTATGAAGAAGGCTACGAGGTCGAGGACCTCGATCGGCTCATCGATCAGCTTCATTGCTGGGGGAGTCCATAAAGAGTGTTAAATATTGCTGGATGGTGTTGAACGGAATTTGAGGGAATCCTCTGGGCGTCAAGGCTAGCCGAATTGGAAGATCCGACTCGCCTATCATATCAGCCTTAATCCAAGCTTTGAATGTGCCCAACGACTTCCAAAGTGGATCCCATTAATGTGCCAGTGAAATGACGTCTAATGCTGGGCAGCCATTAGAGTATACTTCTTGGAATGTATACCATACCAGTTTGAACGGTCGGATTTGGGAGATTCGGGTAGGCACTAAGCTGAATCGGTGAACTGCGGGTAATGCGCCTGATAGGTCAGAGGTTATTGACAGCCAGGTACAGTGCATAAATCGTATTTTCATGGCGATCTATACCGAATATTGGCAAAAAAAGAAAAGTCCCTTTGATAGAGCATAGACGTACCTGTTTTATAAACATATTAGAAAATTTAATTTTGTCAGAGCATTTCCATCCACCACAGATATAAACCTAAACTTAGATACTGCAATGAGTGAAGCTGTGTGTTAAGTACATATTACTTTTGAAATAGTGACTCGGCTATATTATTTTCTTGCACAGCCAAGGGGTGAGAAGAGGAGCAGGCTCCTTCAATAAGCATTCAGTATATAGACTGCTGAATTGCCAGAATAATGGTAGTCTATTTCATGGATATCAGCCATCTATGATTTCCTTGAAACATGGCTAAAAGATTCCAGATTGTAACCAGGCATCAATAACGGTCAACTACGTCTCGAATTATTATTCATTCAGAGGCTTCTAAATGCCGCATAGTTTAAACAAATGGATAGAGTCTGATACGAGTGGAAATTGTAGATGTAGATATTGGCTGGAAAAAAGTTCCCGGCGACAACGGCTACTCGGAGGAGCGGAGTAGAGCGGAGCGGACTCAATTTTAAACCCCGGATTCCGCCTCATCTGTTCCACCACACTTAATTGAAATAAGGCAGTAGCCCCTTATAGCAGGGTTTTCCTCCTCTTCTTCTCCATTTTATCCTGCTTTTATCTACCTAAATTTAAATACGTCTACTTTGATTTTTTTAGTCAGGTTTGGGTCGACTGGACAATTTCCAGCAGCGAGCAGGAGGATTATAGCCCGATATGCCCGATATGCCCGGCGAATCAAAGCAGAGTGGGCCACAGGCTTCAGAGCTCTTGAATCGTCTATATAACACACGAGCGCCCGGTGGATACACTTTGGGATCAACTGTGAGTACATAGTTCCTTTTAGAGCCCTTTGAGGAGAGGCGTCGGATTACCGCCGTTTCAACTTTTAAATTTAAACTACTATTCCAAACCTTCCTTCAAAATAATCTTCAGTTTAATTGATCTACTACATGTAGTCACGAGAGCAACACATCGAAGAACAACCAAGACCATTTTTTGTCTCGGAGAACCTGGCATTTTCTTCATACAATCTGAGATAGCCAGTTTCCTAACTCTAACCACCTTTGTATATTATATCTAATTGATTTTTTTTCAGTTCCACTGCAGTCTCGCATCACTTTCCAGCTCAAAGTTTTGCGTTGGCAACTATGGACAGGCCTACTGGATTTCAATTCAACGGTAGAGAGGGTATTTCCGCGGCGCAGCCTTCTCGTCACCCTTTATTGGACAATATATATGCGTGGAGAAGGTTACCATTCAACAAGGCGGCTGACTCAGGTTCTCCGAGATTAACTACCGGTCCTTTGCTGCCGTCTAGGTCTAGCATAGATCCTCAACTTTTACAACTCAAACCCTTGGACCCTCGGTCTTTGGGCCACCCAAGATTTCCTCGGCCTTCAGCTGGAATTAAACGCCAATATGACTCCGAACAAGAGCGCCCTTTAGTCGTTGACCCTGCTCTTTTTGTCGAAAAGAGAAAGTACGACCTAAACGAAGAAATTACCACCAACGAGGACGAGAAATACGATCTACCGCATCAAAAACAGACATTAAATGGTCGACCTCAATACAGTGGTACAGCTACAAAAAATGCGTCGAAGTTGCTTACTCCGTTTATTTCCAAAGCGTATTCTGGAAATTCCTTCATCCTTCCTTCCCCTACGCCGGTCGATAAGAACGAAACATCCGGATGTTGATTTGCTGGATCCAATCGAGACCAATCAAAATGTCGAACACAGGTCCGACAATCAAGCATTGGTTTGTCGTTATGTGTGTAACTACGGTGAGCAGAAAGGCAAGTTATGCAACACATAGTTTCAGACTGGCCGTACCATCGACCTCTTGCGTCATCAGAAAGGACACGCACAGCGGGAATGGCTTCTCTCTCGCTATTACCAGGTCCTTCCTGGAGAAGATGCAGAATGTTACAATTATTTCGGCGTGCAGCCATTCTTCTGCCGTATGGCGATTGCCCCGGAATATTTCGAAGGTCGGAATTCCTTTACAGACACGTAGAAAAAACTTGCAAGGCATTTAAGGCATTTAATGCTGGAAGTCAGCATCCGGTAACCATTGACTCAAAAGCCCTAACAATGGGAAGCCGGGTAAAGGCTGAAACGAGTGCGAATATTGCCAGAAGGGTCATGAGGATATACATGGATCAAGGAGAATCTGCCGTTGATTAGATTATTAGAGTGCATTCGCCCCATACCCCTACAACTCCACACCTTACTTGTCTGTCAGTGCTTTTGTCGTTGAACCGTTAAATGGGAGTCCGGCCGTTGACCCGATACTCTAGTATGCTTCGGCTCTGGTAATTGAGAGTTGATCAATATATACTATGGACGCGGCTGGTAGAGGGGTTAATCGTCAATATAATCAAAGATTACCGCCACCTGCTAAGGCCACCCATAAAGCCCATAAAGTACTTGGCAGAGTTCAACATCCACCCCGAACGAGCCCGAACGACCTAGCAACTTGGCTGTTCCGCACTTTGTTTCCTGATGGCGATGCAGATACATATAAGAGACTGAGAGCAATCTGAGCCAGATTTATAAATAAATAAAAAATTACGGTGGATAAATTCTGCTGTTCAGCTCAATGTCTATTAAATATGCCATATATCCTCTCCCTTTAAAATGTGTGGTATGACGTTCTGGAGATAACTGTAGCACTGCCACTGGAAGAAGAACAAGATTTTATGAATAGGAGAGTTATCTATGTAGTACGTAGGAGCCGTGTATGCGTTCGCTAGAGAATTTTAGAAGGCTTACAGTCAACTTATAATGAAGCATCTTGAAGCGTCCAGTTGATTCTAGCAAGAGTTTTTTGATAGGGTGAGCAACGTAGCGCTACGTGGGGTTCGGCAGGGTCCAGCTTTAGCACCGCATCCACACCGGCATCTGATGCAGCAGCAGTGGCGGTTGCCAACCCGATATAATGCAATTACCAATAACGCGCTTTCTTTCGCAAAGTATCAGAAGCGTAGGCCATTAAAAAGTACTAGTCCGCATACATAGTCGAAGCAAAGAATTAATTAAGTAAAATACTTCACTCGTGACGCCTACTACCCAGTGGAATTTGACTCTCGAGGCGCGGCTATGGACGTTATCTCAGCGAATCTGTATTTGTATAACAGACATCATACGATGATAGATAGATAAAGCTTTATTACACACCATTGGATGTATAGGCGTGAGTCTTTTGTTCGACTAGCGTGATTCTCTGAGACATGGTTGCGTCCGCTGCGCATACACGTCCCTCCACGTCACCCCAACGTAGTACTTGTGGCACAGAATTCAAAAGCATTTTTATCTCCCTTTAAAAAGGTCTTCTTCAAACTCCCCAAATAACATATCGAACCTTCCTCCTCAATTAATAACTACCACAATGCCTTCTCCTCGCAGACCGAGGCAATCGCCGAGAAGATTCTCTACGACAAAGAAGAAAACATTCACAACAACAATATTTATGATTGTCTGCACAATCATTGCAATCTTAGCATTCTGTCCTGTAGGGACGAAAGCCCATGAAACGCCCGATGTGGCTATCGGAATCGGTACGTCTTCTTAGACAACTCGCTCGGTACTTTCTGAAGATGACTCGGTAGATCTCGGTACAACGTACGTTGATTTTGTTCAAAACGAAAGCCTCTACTCACTTTTCTTCTCATTCTCCCAATCAGTTATTCTTGCGTAGCGTGAGTCCATGTCTAAGAGTTACTGAGCTTAAAGTTGACCGTTTGCCTGTAGTGTTCCACGAAGTGGAGGTATCGCCGAAATCATCGCCAACGAACAGGGCTCTCGTATCACACCGTCATGGGTCAGTTTCACCGATACTGAACGACTGTAAGTAGTACATCTTCGATGGATAGGGCATCCCAAATGAATGTATATCTTTCAGAATCGGCGACAGCGCGAAGAATGCATTCCACTCTAACCCGAAAAATACGGTGTTCGATGCCAAAAGACTGATCGGTCGTTCATTCAAAGACTCTGATGTCCAACAAGATATCAAGCACTGGCCCTTTAAAGTAACTGACAAAGCAGGCAGACCGTCAATCAACGTCCACCATCATGGCGAATTGAAAGAATTCGTACGTGGTCTTACCTTCTCGTTTGATCGTATTGCTTAAAGAACTATAGACTCCGGAAGAAATCAGCTCCATGGTCCTTATCAGGATGAAGGAGATTGCTGAAGCGTACCTCGGTCAAAATGTCACGAAAGCCGTCATCACCGTCCCTGCCTATTTCAACAACGCACAGCGCCAAGCCACTAAAGATGCCGGTGCTATAGCTGGCCTCGATGTACTTCGTATCATCAATGAACCAACTGCAGCCGCAATCGCATATGGGTTGGATAAGAAGTATCAAGGCGTCGGAGAGAAGATGGTCCTGGTATACGACCTCGGTGGTGGAACGTTCGACGTCTCCATCCTGGGCATTGAAGATCAGGTTTTTGAGGTGCTAGCAACTTCGGGTGATACGCATCTCGGTGGCGAAGACTTCGACAATCGAGTTATCCAGCACTTGGTCAAGGTCTATAAGTCTAAGTCCGGCGTCGACGTCTCGAGAAACGTGAAGGCCATGGGCAAGTTGAAGCGTGCTGTCGAAAACGCAAAACGGACCTTGAGTGCACAGAGTAGCGCTAAGATAGAAATCGAGTCATTCTATGGCGGACAGGATTTTTCCGAAACCCTGACTCGTGCAAAGTTCGAGGATCTGAATGCGGATCTGTTCAGAAGAACCATGATCCCGGTTGAACGCGCATTGAAAGATGCAAAGTTGACTAAAAGTAAAATTGACGAGGTGAGAATTCTGCTTATAGTAGAGAACTATCACTCACCAGTTCGTCAGATTGTTCTCGTCGGAGGATCCACTCGTATTCCTAAGATCCAACAATTATTGAAGGGATATTTCAACGGTAAAGAGCCGTCGAGGAGCATCAATCCTGATGAGGCTGTCGCTTATGGGGCTGCCATTCAAGCCGGCATTATTACTGAGGTACCAGGCGTAGAGGGCGAATATACTGGCATCACCGTCATGGACGTATCCTCCCTGACGATGGGAATCGAAACCACCGGTATGTTTGCGCGCATAGGAGCCATTATGATCCATTAATAATTTCTCGTTCAAGGTGGCCTCATGACAAAGATTATTCCTAGAGGAACGATGATCCCAACCAAGAAGAGCCAGATCTTCTCCACGTCAGCCGATAATCAACCTACGGGTGAGTTATTATGAACCCAGCTATTTCAATATACTGAGGAATATCAGTTATGATTCAGGTTTATGAAGGCGAAAGGGCTCTCACGAAGGATAATCACCTTATGGGGAAATTCGAGTTATCCGGAATCCCCCCTGCGCCTCGTGGAATTCCACAAATTGAAGTAACATTTACACTCGATGTCAATAGTATGCTGGAAGTCAAAGCTAAAGATCTTGGAACGTAAGCAGACGATCTCAAAACAGCGGCGAAATGCTCACATTGGCTCTAGCGGAAAGTCCAAAGAGGTCTTAATACAGACTGGAGGACTCGGCTGGGACGAAATCGAAAGAATGATTAAAGAGGCCGACGAGTTCGCTGCAGAAGATGAGCTTTATTTAAAAAAGATCGAGATACTGAGTTCGTTTGAACAATATACGTCATATCTTCGAAGACAGCTTGACGATAAGGACGGTCTTGGTGGAACGGTGAATATATTTCTTTGCGTTCATGAATAAATCTAATCTATGACTTTAGTTGGAAGAGTCACAGAAAGTACACATTCGTGATCTTCTGAAGGACAGTTCTGCTTGGTTAGACACACATGGTTCGACGGCCGACAAAGATGAACTGGAGGGAAAGTTCTCAGGTACGGAAGCAGCGACTTATCCTAGATGCAAAGAATTTACATGGTTATTTATGATAGACCTAAAGACGTACGTGGATGGCCTCGTTTCGAAGCTCTACGAGAGCACCAATAGTCCAACATCCGAGGGGTCAATGGCTGATGATGACACGGCGAGCGAGGAAATATTGCAAAGATGGAACGATGAATTATGATTCATAAACTCATGTCAACGTGTATTAGTATATTTATATAAGAAATGCATTATGAATCAAGGCCAACTTAACTTGGCCTTTCGATAAGATGGTGGTTTAAAATTAGAAGAGGACTGAAGTGTTTGGCCTTTGTTTGGCTCTGCGAACCAGTGTAGTGTTTTGACTCTCCCATCGTTTGCCAATTGTCTTTGGCTACTGATCCCAACATTTTCCTTAGGGACTTATCTCGCTCAAGCCTTGGTATTTCCATGTTGCTCTCGTCTACTTTACGCTTTTTGTGCTGGTTGTGGTTTCTCATCAGATGCCAATATACTCCACGGCCCATTAGAAGAACTTCTAATAGTCTTCTAAAGCTTACGACGGGCGACCCTGCTCTGCTATCGATGCATGCCGTCCTATCTTTGTTCGATCGCATGCCTTTTTTCTCTCTTGGACCTCTGAAGATCGAGTAATCCATCCTACTGAAGATAACCGTCGGAAATACGCACGAATGATAAACCATACTCACGCGTCTCAGGCCTCAGGTGTGTCAAGTTTATTTTGCTATTTGCATAAAGGATGTTGACATTGGCTTCTAAACTCTCGCAATATGATACATCGCAGTCTTCTTCCTCAAATCATGTCAATGAACGTTTTGATGGAATGCCAACAAAGGAACTCCAACCTCTCTTTTCACACATGGCAATTGCTATTACCGGATACCTAGATATAAACGGGAGGAACTCGGAATCTTTTAGTTAACGAGATCGGAAACTGAAGCTATAGTTAATGCTAAACTATCAGTTTGAATCATTTAACAAAATGTCTAGTGTTTGTTGGCCTTCTGAAAATGGTTCGGAAGGCGTTTAACTTCTGCAATTATCATGTGTCAGTAGCTGCGCACGCGCTGGAACGATGCGCGCTGGATGGCGACATAGATCGCGTAGGTCGCATTACTTATCAAGCGTTATAATTAATCCGTAAGCCATCACGAAATTCATTTATTTCCGATGCCTATTTATCTCGGAGCCTTCTGTAGTACCATCCCGGACCATTCGCCTTTCATTTCCGCCCCACCTGTATCTTCAGCATGTCACCAAATGCCTTGGAAATCATTCGTCGAGGAGGAATTATTATTGCATCTGATACGCCAGAATTCAGTAGTATGTGGCATGATCCTACGGCATTACTTCGTCTGACGAAGACCTGAAGATATTGGGCAGTTCAGCCCAACAGATGCCACATCCAATCCTTCCTTAGTGTATGCAGCCGTTAATCAGCCTGAATATGCATACCTCTTAGAGGAAGCTGTTAGCGAAGCTCAACGTCAAATACCCCGTGGCACCATTCAAGAGAAAACTTCATTAGCTTCAGATTTAATAGTGCGTAGCATCTATTTTGCAGTATATTTCGGCTAATGGATTCTTAGCTTCTTCAAGTTGGCCTGGGGGTGTTGAAAAACATTTCTGGAAGAGTATCTATATCCGTAGATCCTCGATTGGCCAATGACAAGGAGGCAATTCTGTCGAAGGTGTGCGATATAGAATGTTAAAGTCAACACTTCGCTTATTCTCATCATCATAGGCCCGGAGCCTCATATCGTTATTCGAAAGCGCAAATATTCCGCGTTCTCGAATCCTCATCAAGATTCCCGGAACATACGCGGGGATCCATGCCGCTCAAATTCTTGAGTCTAATGAACCACCCATTCACGTCAACATTACCCTCATATTCAGTCACATTCAAGCCCTTGCTTGTGCCCAAGCCGGTTTAGCAGTAATTTCACCCTTCGTTGGCCGTATCAAGGACTGGTGGACATCCAATGATCGTTCCACGGATTATTCAAAATTGTCGCTGGCACAACATCCAGGAATAGTCCTTGTGCGCAATATCAGGAAGACATATGAACAACATGGATATAAAACGCAGATTATGGCGGCTGGATTTCGCCACGTTGATGAATTAATCGAGTTCGGGGATCCACATGCCGCGTCTGGACCCCACATTGTGACATTACCGCCGTCCTTACTTGAAGATCTGCAACGTAAGGATTCTTCCGCATTTGCTGCTCGCAATGCTGCCCCAGGGAGGCTAGCTAGAAGAACTGAAACTTTCGAAACATACTTTACTTCCAAAGGCCCCGTTCCCGGTGGAGAAGAGGCATATATTAGAGATATTACAGATGAACAGATTGCGTTGGACAAGGTTCCGGAAGGCCTTGCCAAATTTTCAGCGGATGCCGAAAGGCTGGAAAAGATCGTTGAGTCTAGATTCCAATGATTGGTATACATGGTATACATAGCTCTTCGCTTCCTTTTACCCTTTTTATGTAACATTAGATTTTAGTTTGGAGTCCAAGGTAGTGGATTAAAGTCAAATAAAAGTTCAATTCAACTCAAATGCTATTATCTGAAGATGTCGTTTGAAAATGATATACCAATTATCATGATTTTTCTAACAGAGTTCTTCGATTGGATTTCGTATAACCTGGTTCCTCTCTAGAGGTCCAAGTTTCGAGTGTAGCAAAAAGTATGACGAGAGTGGGATTTGAACCCACGCCCCCGAAGAGATGAGATAACTACCTTAGTCTCACGCCTTAGACCAACTCGGCCATCTCGCCTTGGTGAGTGCCGCTTGCTAATATTATCTTGAGCGTGCTCCTATTTGTGTCAAGATTAAGCTGTAGCTTCGGAAATCGATAAACAAATACAATGGATATATATTTTAGCGCATGAAACACGCCTTGCATAACCTTTCTTAAGCGAAATGCGAAACGAGCGGCAGCGAGTCAACGATAACCGTGATATCTCGAGGAGACGAAGAGGTCTACTGACACCCTTACACTTTTATGTTGGTGAAATGGAAGGCGAGGAGAGGGCGATCTGAAGCATCAATCTTGCTACCTTAGCTAACGGCCAGATAGAGTGGACATGTAAGGGCGTAAGTTACTTAACTTCAAAATACTAAACCTCCGAATTCTGTCCAGGAGGAATGATATTCACTTTGATCTTGTTAGGATAATAACAAGGATAAGAAATAGAACGGAGTCGAATATGCCCATTAAATCCGCTGTTTGAACAATAAATTCTTTAGCGATATATATCGTTTGGGAACCAGACCGTTCTTGCATCTGGTTAGATATTACTCGCAGCTTGAATGGTACAGAAATAACATACATACTGTAGAGCCGCTCTGCGGCCTGATCCGCAATTCACGATTCTACATCTCCTATAGCAGCCAGGTTATGCCAAGTCCAATGAACCTAGCGGTTTGTGTGAAAGTTATGGGGAACGAAGAGGCGCTAGCGGAGTCGTTTGTCGGATGTCTGAGAGTCGGGGCTCGGATTCGGGGTTTTGAGTATTCGCGCAACTTGACCCTGTACATCATAGTAAGTTACCGTTCCAAAGTCTCCAGCATTGCT
>KN837223.1:111807-128715 GCA_000827215.1 Sphaerobolus stellatus SS14 | reverse complement strand
CCATTATTCAAGTCACAATATTAACTCACCCTTTGCCGAATAATATTGATTCTCAACATCAGCACTTCCTGACTCCTCTGCGTCCTCTCCATCGTCAGAATAGTCGAAATCGTAGTCCTGTACAAGGCTATGTGAGCGAACGAAATGCCGACTTCTGACCAATTTTGTACTCACTTCATCATCTTGCATATAGTCGGCATCATCTTCATCCATTTTTAGAGATAAGAAACAAGAGAATTAAGCAGGAAGGTTTGAGCTCGGGGTTGAACGCGTCAGTGGCGGAACTAAGAGTGGAATCCACAGGTGCTCATATGTGTCCACAAGGGTCCATTACGCCCGATGCCTTCGACTCGTACACAAGAGGACAAACTACCGGCCGGTTCTGCTAAACGAAATGGCTCTGAACGCTCAGATGCCATTGAGGTCGAAGAAAATATAGAGAATAGGCCTTCTAAAAGAGCTAGGACAGAAGACCCAGAGCAAACGAGCTCTAATGCAGTTACCGCCGGACCTAAAGACGACGCGGTGGTAGGAAGTGCGGAGGACGATATTATAGAGGATGAAGCTGAAGATATAGCTGAAGATGCCAAAGATCAACCAAGAGCTGCTGATTTATACCTGGATACGGTGTGTGGCATTGCTGCAGCGGTGTGGTTGTGGCTAACATTCTCCTAGGTCAACCGAGCGGCCTTGGACTTTGATTTCGAAAAAGTGTGTTCAGTTTGCGTATCTAACATCAACGTATATGGATGTCTTGTTTGTGGGAAATACTTCCAAGGCCGAGGTCCGAAATCGTACGCGTATGCTCATAGCATTCACGAGGATCACCATGTCTTCATGAATCTGGAAACCACTAAGGTATGTTACATCTCTCAGCATCCTATACAGTGACTTCATGGACATCTACAGGTGTATATTCTTCCTGATAACTATTTGGTTTCAGATCCCTCGCTATCAGACATTGTGGCGTATCTGTCGCCCAAGTTCAGCACTTCGGACTTAAAGGCTTTAGATCAACCATCTCATCCAAACAAACCTGCCTTCGACCTCAGTAATGGTCCTTATATTCCTGGATTCATTGGTTTGAACAACATTAAGCGGCATGACCACATCAATGTGATCATCCACATGCTACTTCATGTGCCTCCACTACGCGATTTCCTTATCCTGTATCCCGAATCGCACACAAAACAGCTATCAAAGAAGGTCAAGTCGGGATCCGCACAAGAGCCTCAGAAGTTTCCGGAGCTGGTGATGCGTCTTTCGATGCTGGCACGTAAATTGTGGTCGCCTTCGTTATTCAAGGCCCAAGTCTCGCCTCACGAATTCCTGCAAGAGGTTAACCGGGCGTCGAAGTCAAAGTGGAGGCTTGAGGAACAGGGTGACCCTGCTGAATTCCTTGGTTGGCTTCTGAATCGACTGCACGCGGATTTGGGTGGAACGAAAAAGAAGGGTAGCAGTAAGTCTCAATGCATGTTCATTGTTGAGATATATCTCATACGCACTTTAGGCGTAATTTATACAACATTCCAAGGTGAATTACGTATGCAGACTCAACATGTCATCGTTCGTCCGGAAGCAGGAAGCAAACAGAAACCCCAGTTCGATATTGATCGAGGTACTTCCTTGCCTACTGGTCATCCACTTGTCTGACCTTGTCTGCAGATATCAAATCAACGGATTCTCCATTCCTTTATCTGGCGGTCGATCTTCCTCCCCCTCCTTTATTCCAGGATTCTGTAGAGAAAAACATCATAGCTCAAGTCAGCCTAGCGTCTGTCTTGAGCAAGTATGACGGCCTCACAACACAGGTAAGTAATTCAACCGGACTATGGTTAAATTCCGTTGATGCTGAGTTTCTTTAGGAAACGTTAGGGACATTAAAACGATACAAACTGCTTCGGTTACCGCCTTATGTTATCCTTCATTTTAAGCGGTTCACCAAAAATAACTTTGTGGAAGAAAAGAATCCCACAATCATAAACTTCCCTTTGCGTGGAATGGACTTCCGAGAATGTAAGTATTTTGTTGACGCTATCTTCAACATCTCACAGTGTTCTCTCAGACCTCGATGTTCCGGAAGGACATCCTCCTACCGTATATGATCTCCTGTCTAATGTCACGCATGAATCCGTAGCGGGTACTACAAGGGATAAGGTCAATACTGTCTGGAAAATTCATTTGAGAGCTGGCGGTGGGGGAGGCGATGGTGAAAAGTGGTTCGAAATACAGGACCTTATCGTCAAAGAGGTTCGAAAAGAAATGATATTTTTGGGAGAAACCGTCTTACAGGTAAGTGTGAACTCCTTTTATCTCATCCGTACTAGAGCCTATCTTCTTCAGGTTTGGCAGCGAAGGGATTCGTAGAGCAATAAGACTATGTGGTATCTGAGGGTGTGCCTATTCATATTAGCTATGGACCTACCGGGTGTTTTAATGGATTTCCGATTAAACTTTTATCCTCTTGGAACTTTAAACCTTGCACGAGTCTTAAACTTAGTATACTTATGACGGCCAAACTATATAACAGACCTCGGTTGACATGTCGATCTGCAAAGAAGACATGTGCAACGTGTTCTAATCATTTGAATGTCGTCCTGCAGGTGAAATCGAAGTTCGCTCTATTTACAGTGCCTGGAAGAGGCCCATCCAATTCTCCATCGTGCGAATGAGCCAGTTAAGTATAGGAAAGAAAGCCTAATACACGAGGTTCTGAGATTCTCTACCTATAGTATCTGGTTGTAAGACAGGGTTATAAGCGGAACAAGCACTGTGTGGTCATACGTTCAATCCTTAATGGTCCGAATCGTGAAACTTCTGGTCCGAATCAGGAGGCGAAGCTTCAAGCACGTACAAGTAAATCACTTATCACCACGTTGCTTGGTTTCCGTTTGCTGCGTTGATGGGTCGTTCCTGGGAGTAGATTGAAATGTTAACTCAATAATCTAGGGATTAAAGCGACCGTACGATTTTGCGGCTTGCTGTTGCCGTTGAAGGGCTTGCTCCCTGAAAATCGGGTCGAAGATCCACACTCCCGAAATGACTCCTGACATCGGTTAGAGAACAATCTATGCGACTATGCTTGTTAAATAGTACCTGCAGTTGCAGCGATTAGGTACGGCGTATATCTGCGCAACATCTTCCTTGATTGTGGATAGAGACAAAATTAGCGCCTGCATTACGTATATACTATTATATAACACTCTTCTTTCTCAGTCCTCATGTTTATTGTCTATTCGACTTTGATTCGACTCTCTGATTTCCTTTCTCAAAATTCAGTATTAATCGCTTTAGTATTACAAAGTACATGGGGATTAAAGTACAAGCAACCGTGACAATCGGGTCGATGCGGGTAACCAAGCACATCTACGCCTGGATTCAATGAGGCAACAGAGTAGTGTTTCCTTGCAATGGATATTAACGCTGCATTACACCTAGTGCGATCAAGGTTTCTCTCGCCGCCGTGTCTTTCGCCTTCCACTTCTGTTGCGCTGTGCCGCTCCCCATCGGTTGACCATTAACTGATGTGCAGTGTCAGATAGAGACAAGCTCTACTTAGGTGATTGTACTCACTGATATAAGTCACTGTCCAAGTCGGAAGATGAGCTGGTCCAGTAGATGTTTCTGAGCAGGACAAAGCTCCTAATTGGTGTGCTCTTTGCATATCTACGCAATGGAATGAAATGAATATGGGCACAGAGCCATAAACCAAGGGTATTCGTACAGTTATTTAAGATGATGACTGGTATAGTATTTCAGAAATATTATCAATTACTTAAGTTCATGAACTTACTATGTCGGTTTTCGTTCTGCTGAGACATCGCGAAGTATAACAAAGTCGAGGGATTGAGAGAGTACTGATCGGTGACGCTTTGGAGCAGAGTAGAAGAGAATTTTTATATCAGTCAGGGCGTCTCTCGGCTCTCGGACACGGAGAATAAGAGCGAGGCAGGCCTACGAGGCATATGTGGCAATATCCGAGAACATAGAGCCATGTGGGCTAACGCGTTGCCGCCAGCTCCCAGGATGATAGCACAAGGTCTACGTTCGTTATCGGGTTAGATATTCACGTAAAGCATCGAATAGTCCTATTGCATACGAGCATAAGCTGCGACCCTTCACCAACAATACTTGAAAGCTTGTCAATAGGGACAATAGGTCCTGAGGAAGTTCACGTTGTCATCCTGAACAATTGACGAAGTTTAGGAGATCATTATGCGCGGATTTCCTGCACCTTTGGGAAGCCATGCGTCATACCTGTCAAAGCCTGGTGGGATATCAATTCCGGTCATTGAGAGAGCCCGTCATATTGTTTATGTCAAAACCATGTCGAACCCAAGGCAGCGTTCTACTAACCGTGACGCAGCACAGCGTAGAGACCATGTCGACTTCAGGTCGGATAGCGTGCTCCCACGGTATTAAAGGTTTTCCATCCCTTGATCTTCCGTAAGTAGACAGAGTTTATCTAAATGTTCAATGAAGGAGATTGACATCCCTGCCATTCAATTCAACCATTCAACAAGAACCAACGAATTACTTACTGTTGTCCGAGGAAGCATATATTTAGAGAAAGCTTACATCGAAACTCTAACTCTCCCTGTTTATATAAAGCTGAGTTTGAGCATGCCGCTATCCTCGCATTCGTTATGAAGGTCAGACCGATATCAACCATCATCACTGAAACGACAAGTGAATTCGGCCGCAGTTTGGCAGTTAAGAGAACTCCGGAGCTTACGGCGAAACGCTAGAAAGCAGTTCAGCTAACCTGCCTATGGCGTGAAAGAAGCACCTGTGGTGCAGAGTGTATACCCATGTGCGTCCATAATAGGTCAATTCCGAAATTGTTGATGGCCCTAAGAAAAATTAAGGTCTAGTAAAAAGGAAGTGGCCTTATCATAGATGAGAAGAGATGCTCCCAAATTGACAATAACCTGAGGTACTGCCAAGCACGCCACATCTCGAGAGAGGCCATATCGGCAGCGGCGACAGCCATAAAATCTCTGTACCTGGAAAAAAAAGTGTGCATGGCGGTATACCGCTGCCATAGGAATTCCCACAAGGCATGTAGCCTCATGTAGAAAAACCATGGGGAACGACATGTCAAATATTCTCAGATGACGCGTAATGCACGAGTGTGCCACGCCACTGCTTCGCTATCCTCCAAGGAATCGGCCGGTCGCTCATCGATGTTTTTATACGGAAGTAATTTGTAGCACTCCCTAGTGGCAGTGTCGTTGAAACTGCCCTGGGTGTGAATAACATGTCTCATAGGTCGTCATCGATCAGCGATAGTGGCTTAGGAGTGAGTTTTGACCCTAAAGCACGTGTTGCAGGAAGTATCAGGAGCACCGCTCACCGCCGCCCGTCTCGTACGGACTAATTCTCTAATTCATCGAAAACCAATCAATAGGGACATAAAAAGATGGAAGAACGTGAATCACTTACTGTGCGAGGTGCATTCATTGTCCCCACGCCACCATTCGAATTCCTATCGATCCTGATGCCTCCAGCCTTGTTCAAGAATGTCACCGAATTCGGATTTCGGCTGCCACGCTAGAAGAATCACAAGGAATACAGACCGCAAGTGTTCTTTGTGGTAGCTCCCATCATTAAATGAGACGATAATTGCTCGGATGATTGTCGTAAGCATTCCCTTGTACCCTGGTCAAGACCCGTCCGAGAAGGTCGCTGGTCCGGTCCGAGGAGCAGGATATATCTCCTGAGGCCAGCCACCGTGACCGCTGATGGTTAGATGCTCTAGAAGTATAGGATAGAAAATAAATGCCAATAACGCACCTAAGGTAGTAGGACCATTGTACGACGAAAGTGCAGTAACCGAATGATATCGGTGTGACCTTCAATTGTCGGAGAGTCAAACTGGATACCCTCTTTGACCTTGACTCCGTACAAGCATACGCAGATTGAAACCTCGATCTCCGTGAAATTCGACCTAAAGAGTAGCCCACTACACTCTTCGTTCCTAGGATATTCTCTTCCTGGAAGATCGTCAAAGCT
Organism: Sphaerobolus stellatus SS14; assembly: GCA_000827215.1. Lineage (NCBI taxonomy): Eukaryota > Fungi > Basidiomycota > Agaricomycetes > Geastrales > Sphaerobolaceae > Sphaerobolus > Sphaerobolus stellatus. The sequence continues at coordinate 122,700 of KN837223.1, read as the reverse complement.
AAAGGAGGCCTAAAGGAGGCTTGATCGCCAATGACCACGGCATCTACTTAAGTAATCGCAAAGTTGTTTTTGCTTTCTCTAGAAAGTATCATAAGAAACGATTTAATCTGACATGGATATGTGAATTAACAGACCTGATATATCGGCTCATGCTTAGATAACCGTGGAATCTTGCGTTGGCAATAGCAAGCACCATCGGTTGATAACTATAGCTGTTGGTTTCATTTACTGTCAAGATATTGGCATAAATATCAGGATACAGAGAAGCTTAACAACCTAGGCCGTTCCGTGCAAGTTGCTGGAGGAGTCTATTCTCGAGCCTACCACCTCAAATCAGGTATATCTGATGGTTAGTTCGGAAATAGTTTATTTGAAATTTTTGCTCACTAATCCGAAGCCCAGTGCTATTGTAGTTTATTATTTCTCCGTATCATTGTTAAGGGCCCTCCACGCCGCTTTGAATGTCTTCTGCTGCTGAAGAAAGACGTCAGTTAACATGGCTAGATTTCATTTCTTACACAGTTTTTGGCCAGTATAACGTCGCAAGTTACAAGTCGCAAGCCGATACATAACCGGATCATTGGAGGCATATTTGAGACTCGTCTCAAGTAGATGGTTAGGTATGCTCGTAATCTTCAAGTTGGCACCTGTGGACTAATGGGTCGTTTTGAAGGATCGAAAAGGAGGAATTCTATCCAGTCTACCTCCAGTTATATACCGACCAATATTCGAGAACATCAAAACCTTTCGCCTTCGGATTCTTTGAAGATCGTTCCCATGATAGCGGCCTTCTCATGGTCCAGTTTCTGAAACTGGCTTAATCCGCTCTCGGTTTAATGGCTAGAACACCGGCTACCAGATCTCGGCCCGTTTCTATGACTGTAGGCATTCCGTTCGCACGAGATTGACAACTAGTTTCAGCGTCGAGTTTCCGTCAGGCTGGAGATGGGAGGCTAGATGTTGGTCGTCATGCTCCGGCCTGCACTGCGCGCCTAGGCGTTCCCAATTGGCCATTTTTTATGCCACCAGTATGGAGCTTCTGGCATCGCATTCCGCACGTGGTTTACTTCCTTGCGTCCATGGATTTTTCAGGTATAGCGATCATCCAACTTTAGGGCGGTCCACCTTCTTCCCACCTTCATATCACCTTTCCTAAGCAGTGCATTTATAATCTTTAAATATAGGAATGATCGGGGAAATTATGCGTGAAGTCATGAACAGCCGGCTTGAAATCCACGTGGAAATGATATAAGCAGCATACCTTTCATTTATACGCTGAAATTTACAAAATGAACCGATATAATCCATCTTACAGTTTTTATAAACAATCCAGGTCTTAAATTCGCTATATTACATCGCAGAGAAGACAAGAAAAATCGAACCAATATCGAAGGCGCCGGAGGGTGTTAGTTGAGGACTGGCAGTTCTCAGTATCAATATATGCAACCTCAGTTCTTCAAACATTAACAGTACCATAAGCATCAACCCCTCTTCAGAACATCCAGGGCTTTCCTTGCTGCGGCATTTCGGGCCAGTTGCTTTGTTCCCCCGGTTGCGCTCCCATAAACCTGTCCAGCGACTATCGAGGGAAACAATAGGTGAAAGAGGGTAGAAAGACATGAAATTCAGTGTTATTCACGGAGGAATTAACTTCAACGTACTGTGTACGGTAGCCGTCCAGACGGGGGCATTATCGGGTCCAACCCTGCTGTCTTGCCAAGATAAGGACCCGACCATGCCCTTTCCTTGAAGGAAGTTATGGAGAGTCATGGCCATATGTTCTGTATGCGAGAGGACAAGGGGGGTACATAGAAGAAGCGGGGGAGTTTAGTTTGACGGTTGTAGGGTGAATAAAGTGACATATACCATTTGGATCCATTGTTGAGGTTGAGAGAGTGAGAGTTCGTAGGGGAAAGGGAAAGAGTATACCAGAGTCGATCGCAGTGCTGTTGCTTCGAGCAAATGGAATTAGGAAGCGAGCCCCTTTATACTGTGGATGCTGATAAAGCGGACACCACTGGCATGAGTGCTGAGATTTGTCGAAGGCATGTGGATTCTGAAGCAAGGCTTAGTGTGACAAAAGCCTTCAGTCAAAGCTCCGAATGGCGCCTATCTGTTCATAAAAGTGAGCCTTACAGGACCTAGGGACAATACCCATAATTTAATGGGAATCGGGTGGCGTGCCGAACCTTCAGCCCCATATCGAACTTGCTTCTTGATGCCAGTCTCGGAGGTCGAATCCATCTAAATCCTTTGTTATGATGAAAAGTCTATCTCGGTCAAAGCCGTAAAAACGGCAACGTGGCAAAGATGAGCGAATAGGGATTTCACGAAACTGCGCGAATTTCGTCCGAGATGGGCACCCGAAAATGGGTTTATGGAAAATTACCATGGATAACGAAGCGATTATCGGATATGACAAGATATTTGTATGCATTTAATACACCCATTAATAGTCTTAATATGGAGAACAAGCTATACGAAACTCGTCCTTCGAGTGGCTCCGGAACATGGGCACATTCGAAAACCGGAAGACACGCTAGAAGTTAACACTTTTTATTACTACGTTTTGTGAAGAGATGTCTCAGTTCAAGAAGACACCATTGACGCTGTAAAACATCCCATGTGCTATTTAAGACGATAAATGACTCATACATGGGCTTCTTTTTTCCAACCGGTGGACCATTGGGGGGTGATACAAGACCTCGGAGATGATTACTATAATCGATCCCTCGGTTATCAGGTTCCTGATTGTGAAAGGCTAATTAGTTTTGGGGAATCAGCTTCTTGAGCTCAGACCGTTGCTGCGATGATACCGAGAATGAAAAATAAATAATTATGATAACATCTACTTAGAAATTCAGGGAATTTCAGGGAATTTCAGGGAATTTCAGGGACATACCGATTAGATTAAAGTACAACGTGATACCTGTAATTTACGCCTGGTCTAAAAGTGATATCATAAATACACAGGGCGCGGGGCAGGACGGAGAGAACAGTGGGCAGTGACAAAGTGACAAAGTGTAACGCCGCCACTGCAGACGGAACGGTTACTCTCTGAACCAATATGTTGCTGGGAGAGAACAGATAAAACCCGAGGTTCGGTACTTGTTTAGCCTTGCAAGTGCGTGTCGTCCTCAGCGGAAAAACGGACGTATAAGCTTCTTCGGCCTCGTTTTTCCTATATCCAAAACCAAATCGAGAAAGCATTCCAGCAAAGTGCACATATGATCTGTGGCCACTGATGATTCTTGTGCAGATTGTGACATAGGGCGCCAAGCGATAAGAAGAGTACTCTGGCATTCTTGAATAATTCCAATGCTACAATTGCAGAAGCTTCGAAGAAGGTAGATTGAGCGGCATACAAAATCAGAAGATAAGACTGTCATGACCTGATTAATCGAAGTGTTATGTCCTGCTGAACACTGAACACGTGGTATATCATATCCCGACAAATTACGATTGGGATTGAAATATCTTGATCTTGTGGAAGAGACCATTCCACCATGTCGAAGCAGCATTCACATGAACGAATAGGCACGTTTGGGAAAGTAGGAATCTTTATGGATGTATTGCCGGAATCTTGGAGCTTCGGTGGTGTCGGGATGTTGGAAGTAGCGCAAAGAATGACATCGTTTTTGCTATCTCGATCTGCTGTTCGGCACAGACCCTTGAGAGATCCCAATGACAGCGAATGAATTCATGAATAGTGACTGGGCATGGAGGACCAGGCCATACAGAATGTTTGGCACAGCCGGCAGAACACCGGCTTCACATTGCGATGCTCTCGAATGGGTGACGTGCGGAATGACCGTTTCGTTGCCTTAGGATTTATCAGCGCCTTGACAGGAGAAGAAAGGCCATACATAGGACGTACCCCGCACTTCTGACCTCCTTGTTATTTCGAAACTGTCACCCACGCCACTACATCGCTGCTCCTAAACCATGCTTCTGCGAGAGATGGAATTACACCTCCAGAAGCAGCACGGGTACCTGTACAATTCTCCTTATAAACGTGGCGATCTGAACCAAAGATACCAGAAGGCGAATGAATCCCTGAAGCGACGAATGGACTTTTGTATTCCAAAAGTGATGCCCGGAAAGTGTGCAATGCAGAAAGCTGTCTAAGGCTCTTCTATTAGTCGAAAATATAGCTAGCGTAGAAGAGGACAGCAAAGCAGCGGAGTTGACCGAGTAGGAGAGGGAGCGCAACCGAACCAGGTTCAGGCGCCGATTGGTCTCCCTGCGACACATTCCAAAGTGTACGTCCGTCGCCGTGGAAGCCCGGGAAGCTTAAGGCGAACATGGAGATGTGTACCGTAAAGATGTACGTCTCCAAGCCATCGTAGGTGAGGCTATTGGTCGAAGAACGAGGCTGTTCGCTGACGTGGACCTCTGTACACATCCTTCATCTAGAAGTAGGATTTGTAGAGAACTTTGTATACAGTGATATAAAACTTTACATACTTGTGGCAGCAATTGGTGATGCTTACTGGCAGCCCGTTGGTACACTTGATGAGCTATGAACAAACCGTTTACAGGGATAGCGAAGCCAACGTCATTGAAAGCGATAGATAATGGATCATAGACCATAAGGGATTGAGGATGGTAACGTACTTCAAACAATCTTCTGCGGATCCGCGACGATTCGGTTGAAAGCTGTTTCCAAGTGCTTTGGTTGATTGTGGTACGCAATAATTTGTATGATCGAAATTTCTTGCCTTTGATGTCACCAATGTTGAGGGATCGGTGGATTATTGAAGATGTGAACAACAGCCATAGACGGCATCACAATCAATAGGATCACAAGGAGAGCTTTTGCCCAGGGATCGTCCAAAACTTCAGAAGAGTCCCCGGACGGACTGCTGACAATATTCTCCGGATGTACGTCCTTTGTCGAAGAATTTGGGCGGACTGGCCTGATAACGACTAGAAACAGATTCAGCTTCTAAACTCTGGCTCTATTGTAACAACTGACGTACATCCTACGTGGTATCACCCGCATCTCTCCATGCTATCCCATATCAACTCATAATGCGATATTACGCTAATCCTCTCCTTCTCCGATATCGTTACTTCGTGGATTCTCGAGATGTTTAACGTCGCAAAGCAACTGGATCTCCAAGGCGATACCAAAAGGGCTCAACCGTAGTTTCTATGATATGTTCCCATGCCTTGAAACCACTTCAGGAGGCTTTGGACAGCTTCCTGCAGTACGGCAAGAAGAGCTCGACGACATTCGCTCTCGATGAAGGAGGATGGACGACAACCCGTTAGGGACAAACGTCAGGCAAACCCCGGTTGGAGCTATGCCAGAACTCCGCTTCCGTCAGATTCTCCGCCATCGCTAAGTGCTGCCCATGTAGCTTTAATCTTGCTAACTAAAAGTCGTTAGTAACATTATAGGTTGTTAAAGATCCTTGTGAAAGCCTTACGTGAACGTTACCTAACGGAATAATGCCAACCCTCAGGACCAACACCTCGGGAATAACAACGGCTTGTAGAGTATAGGCAACAAGGGTCAATGCAAACACTGCAAGACGGCGGTCATATCTGCGCTGCATGAGCTTGCTTCAATGAAGCTGCTGGAGTGGTCGCTGCAGGTAAATACCCTTAACCATTTACACGTAACAGCGCACGAGGGCGCTTGTCTCGGCCATCTGGTTATCTCTGGCTATCAGAATTGCTCGCTTTGAAGCACTATGCAAAAGCATTCGGGATTGTGGCGTATTCCCCTATTTTCTCCAGCCAAAAGCAATGCCCAGGATTTCCGAATCAACATATTTCGTCCAGAAGGACGAATTCTGGAAGAAATTCTAAAGGTACAGTAATATTGCAGCTACTGTTATTCATTTCACTGAGCAAAGGATGGTATTACCATCCAAACTCATTGAAATTAGCGTTCAGACAGCACGTCTTTGGTGACCTTGGATTGTTGGGAGAGACATATTCTCGCCGTCAGGAAACCTCTCTTTCCTAACTTACAGCGGCGAGTGCTATTTATGTGTCCACGAAAGAAGCTGGGAATTCGGCTACTAGATATTAAGAGAAGCCTGCAGAATAATATGGCCTTACTTCCATCATACGCTTGAAAATGGTATGATCGACAGGCTATGCAGAGAGTTTACGTGCTGCTGAAGACGGATTACGGGCATTTATTCCCTGATCCCCACGCGTCTTAAGCGGAATAATTGCGTGCGTTTCTTTGAATATTGTCAATTAAAACATTTCACAGAATATTTTAAATCAGATATACCAGATAAGTATTCGGATCTGTGTCATCCAGTTCTTTCAAGGACTTGCATGATTTTCTCTAGAAGGACATTTGGTCGTTGAATAAATCGATTAGTAAAATAATAAGCCTTTTAGCCGAATATCACCATAAGGTTTAGACCTCACTACTTCTGAATGATAAAGTTCAGGTGGCTAGACTTCCCGGGAAAGTGTGATTTGGGACCAAGCATTTGCTTTTTCTAGTCGAAGGAATATCTTAATTAGAGCAGAAAAAAGTATTAATAAATGAAGAGACTAACATATATATTCATATTCCTCACGTCATACCTGAGTTGACAAAGCGAGAATTTCCGGAGTGTCGCTCATTTCGATGATTGTATTTTTGAAGGCCGAACTCAGCTGCAGCTGCCGCGGAATAAATACAAATTTCCTTTTTGCAGAAACCATATGGTCGAACAGAAGCTCTTCGGATTCAGTACCAATAGTACGCCACCGACCTGGCCCATTGACGCGTCAGTCATTCCGGAATTCATCCTGCCTCATGGTAAGATCTCTCAGATATGGTCGCGGACACATAAGATCGAAACCGGCGATATGTGCGATATGCAATCCACGTTGTGCACGAAATGTAAATATCTTCATCGATGGACTTTCCCCCCACGCCACTTCTTGGGCTTGATGTACAGGGGCGCGAACATGGTTCGCATCTGGAATGCGATCCGTTTTCACGTCCAGGCGCTTTCGATCATCTTCCGTAATTATCAGGAGTGTCGTCCATATGACCTCAGACCCCTGACGAGGTAGAACTTGGTGAAATCGCTGAGGATAGCACCAACTTCTCCCCGGGACGTGCGGGGAGAAAATCCGAGAAGATACTTCCTGACACTTTTGCTCTTCTGAATGCTCGAATTGGTCTAGAAGTGGTATCAGAAGCTGGATACGTAAAGAAGACGCGGAGGTACCCGATAGGCGAAGCCAGTAAAGCCGCTTGAGTTGCTTTGCTGAGCGCCTGAACTAAAGATTGTTCGACAGCACCAAGCCGCGCCAACCTTCCAAAACCGTTTTTACAGCACGTAGGGATAGTATAACACCTTACGGTATTACTCCCAGTCGTTCTGGACGAGGCCTTTTGCAGCGAGGACCTCCTTGTCTCACGTTATAACGTATTTGGGTATTCGACCGCTGTTTGAGGATGCCACTCTCGAAGAGCCTGTGCCGACATAGCTTTCAATATGGAATGCCAAAGTAGCTGCATTCTGTACAACACCTGCCTTTTAGACCTTCAGATTTGCCCTTCGAAGATAAGCTACAATGCTTTCATGACGTGGCGGGTAGAATGGAACACCGGTCGTGAGTATTCATATCTACTTTTGACTACAAAATAAACTCACTGTTTAGGGTCTTTTAATTAAAAACCAATGTTATATCGTTTAGATATAACATGCAAATGACGATTAAAGCCTCAGAGCTTTTCAAGCAAGCCCTCGAGATATCAAGATATCCAAGACGGTCTCCCATGCATTATGGGAGAATTTTCATATGGGCGGCAGGAATCGAATAGAAAGAAGACCTTTCTAGAGTATATTTGTTATCTAAATTCAAGTCATAAGGAGTGGTTTGGCCAACTAAGGAATTGCGCTTACTGATATTGTTGGCTCCTCCCCTCGGCCACTGGTTGGCCGTCACCATCTCAATATTGCGATGAACGCACCCTTCACAATCCAAGTCATAAGGAGCGGTTTGTCCAACTAAGGGATTGCGCTTACTGACATTGTTGGCTCCTCTCCTCGGCCACTGGTTGGCCGTCATCATCTCAATATTGCGATGAACGCACCCTTCACGTTACAGGGTAAGTTTGCACTTCCATGCATCATTCTCTCTTTTGGAATTCGACCGCTGACGATGTGGAAGTAAGGGCTGTAGATTGAACTTCTTCCCGGTGGGACCTGTGCTAAGGCTGCGGAGTTCCTCTCCTCCTTCCCTATTATGCTTTGCCTGGCGATTCTAGCAACTGGTCGACTATCCCCTTTCCCGAGATGTGTAGAAGCTTGTGTTTGCCTTTGGAATGAGTAACTTTTTCCTCGATGCCCCGAGAGGTTGACGTGGAGTGAAAACAGTTGTCTCAGTGGGAACTGATCGAGACAATAAACGCCGCGGCCTTGGAACTAGACCCGGCGACTCGCTTCTGTCCACATTGAAATTCTCCGCCAAGATTCCCGGCCAATCAAACGAAGCTTTTTCGACCGTTATGTTCGCCGGTTGTTTGAAATAGGACGCCAGGGGGTCTTGCGGAGCTCCAAGAACCTCATATTGCTGGGACCCCTTTTCCTGAACCTCTTTTCCCGAGTGTTGAAGGGCATTCGCCTATCGCACGGGTTTTGGGATCTACGGAACGTTAATTGGCTGTCGATTTTCGAAAGTTCTCAGTGTATCAAGACCTCAAATCTCCATCTAGGCTTTACCACGGGTGCGAGATAAAACTGGGGAGTCTATTCAAGAGCTACGCTACGATATATGGCTTGACAACGTGTAGGAGTATCCTAGTCCTAATATATATATAAATTCCCTATCGACTTTTGGACGTCACAGTCGCCTTTAACTCCTCCCAGTCCGCACTCTGCCTGCACATTTCAGTGAAAACACCCTCCGGGTTTGCCAGAAGCTTTCCAGGTTCATCAAACTCTAGAATGCGGCCTTCCGAACCCAGTACCATGACCCGATCATAGTCGATAATGGTTCGAAGACGATGAGCGATTGTGATAACGAGCGCCTCCGACAACTCCTCCCTAATAGTCCTTTGTACCTGAAATACGACGTAAGGCATCAATCAAGTGTCTAGCATGGGGAGGACGAACCATCTCATCAAGTTGAAGATCAATAGCAGAGGTGGCTTCGTCCATTATCACTACCTGGCTTCTTCGAAGCACTGCTCTTGCCAATGCAACTAGCTGCCGTTCTCCGGCACTCAAAGAGCCTCTTTGGCTAATTTGAGTATCGAGGCTTGTAATTCTTCCATTGCCTTCCGAGCCTCCAACGAGGTGGCAACGCTTAAGCACATCCCAGCATTCCTGGTCGTCGTGTTCGTCGAAGGGATCGAGGTTGCTGCGAATTGAACCAGAGAACAAAGATACGTCTTGACTGACTATGGTCTGCTACAAGTGAATACGAAATGATTAACGCAGTGGAAGAAGTGCGTACTATACGGGTTCGCAGGTCTTCTAACCCCATTGTACCGATGTCTAGACCGTCCAGTCTTCATGAGAAGGGTATGAGCAATAGAATACATCATGTCAGCATTTCAACTTACACGATACGCCCGCCTACGGGTTCGATCATCCTCAGAAGTGAGAGCGCTAAAGTGGACTTCCCTATAGGCGATCGGTCAATGCCGCAACCTAGAATAGCCAAACCTCGTAACCTACCGGAACCAGTGCGCCCTACCTTCCCATAGCGTAGGTTCAATAAATCGAGACATGCCTTTTCCAGAAAGAAACACTTACCACCGCTATTTTTTCACTGGGCTTAATGTCAAACGAAAGGTCCTTAAGCACCGGTGGAAGATCATCTGCGTATCTCATGACTAAATTCTCAACCGAAAGTCCGCCGGTATTAGAAGGCCAGTATGCAGGAGGTCGACGATCGGGGATAATCAAAGGTGCCTCTTCCGGAACATCCAAATATTCAGCGACCCTGTCGACTGAATTAAAATCAAGCTCCAATTGCGCAGTTACTCTAACGTTAGATTTGAGTTAACAAATTCAAAGGATGAGTTGGTGTAATTCCTTACTTGATCAATTGTCGACTGGCTTCCGCAAATACCCCTGCCTGGACAATAATCACGGCAGCATAACCGCTTTCCACGCCAGCCCAAAGCGTGAAAAGAGTTGCACAGAAGACTACCACGGACCCCAAACCTGCCGTTTGGTCAGGAATTTAAATGAAGGACTATGGATTTGGTACTCACAATCGTATCTCCAGCGCATCCAAATGGCTAGGAGCCACTAAATGCAGGACAATATAAGATTGCTGAAGTTCTCGGAAATACTAAAACTTACATAGACATGATCGTAGCTCTGGAACCTGTCGACCTTTTTATAAAATTGGTCCTGATATCTGGCCTCCATAGCAAATGCTCTGACATGAGCTAAACCCTATTATTTTCCAGTCACGCTAGTGTGTCGTAGGCAGTAAATTAGAACTTACATGCAGAAGTTCATCAAATGAGGCAAATGTAGGCGATAGAGATGTCAATTCAAGCCTTCTCAGATCTCTTGATGCAAGTATGAAGGCGGGCGCCAGTCGAACATAGAGGTATGCGATAAATAAAGCCGCAGGCAGGAATGAGGGTACCAAAACGACAATGACACCAAAACTGGATACAAATGTCAAGATACCAGCAAGGGTCCGCCGCACAGAGTCGTTCAGAGCACCTGTTGAACGTTATTATTGGACGATATACTTAATTAAATAAGCACACACCATCGATGGTTCCGAAATCTGTGACAAATCGATTCAGGACTCTGCCCAGAGGCGTGACATCGAAGAACCGAATTGGAGCACGACAGAGACGGAATAACATAGCTCTGAATAACTGCCTTGAAGCATTTAGGCTGGTATAATAACCTATTGCAATGTAGGATAGAGTGCTAAACGCTCCAA
>KN837223.1:96846-109830 GCA_000827215.1 Sphaerobolus stellatus SS14 | reverse complement strand
CGGTAATCTAAGCGGAAAGATATTTGAGACAGGTAAAGAAGTATGGGACTGCTGCTTACCCCATCCATAATACTTTAGGAACCGAATACTCTGGAACAGCTCATTAATACCACCCATCCGCTTATCTTTGGCTGTCCAAGAGTTTCGTTTCACCTGGAAGATCGGACAAAAGCTCAATATCAACATTATTTCAACCTTATATTTAGCATACCCAAATGTTCCATTTAGCCAATGGGTAATTCAATCCCCAGGCTACAACTACAACCAAGACACCAGATAAGGAACTCCAGCCAAGCACCCTAAAGAAATAGATAAGCACGTTAAATATACATCACGATGCAAAAATGAACACGAACTGGTATAAAAAGACGAGCGCGATTGTCAGACGGACGGGCGCTTGAAGCATGTTGATAAGCCACTGAGTTTATTTGATAGAAACCTTGACATACCGGCGAGTACTCCACTGAATTCCCAGAAACGTTGAGCCACAGCATATGTATCTCCTCTTAGGTAGTTATGTTAGTGGCATTATACTTGTATAATGGCAAGGAAATGCCGCACTGCATAAGATTGACCACCTTGCCTAAATCGGCACTGGCAGATTCTTTTCCATCTTCGGTAGGTATATTGCTCACATCTCTCCGTTTAAGAGCCTTCCAGTGGATAGCACAAAATAGTTGACCACGAGTACGTTCATAACAGCGTCGACTGTGCCAGCTAAATAAGTGGGGAAATATTAAGATGCAAGATAATAAAAGTCAAAGATGGAAGGCGTACCCTTGAAAGAGATCCACTTGTGCCTGAGAAAGATGGATAACAAATGTCAGGAATGCAAAAAGGTATGCCTTGGAATGGGCCTCGGGGGTATTTAAGGAAAGAAGCGCCAATATTTGTTGCAAGCAATATGAGGGTATGAAACCTGAGGAGGAGAAGAAGAAGAAGAAGAAGGAGAAGGAGAAGGAGAAGAAATTAGTCCTTCTCGTCGATATATTAATACGGTATTACTAACCAGCTGTTGCTTTCCACATTTCCATTACAACGCCAATGATCAGATCGACGGAATTGGATTTTACCAGAAACCAAATGAGCGATTGTTCAGGAAGTCTATCGCTGATTAAAATCAGAGTGTCTAAAAAGGTGTTGAGTAATCGCTCACTTATTTTGCTCGGATAGGTACTTCTTGAAAAGATTGCGATGAAGGAAGGTGGGAGGTAAGGACCAAACATCTTCTGCGTTTAATGTTTTCTTCTCTCCGGGTCTCTCGATTTCGTCGTCGTCGTCGTCGTCAATATGTGTTAGACCATTTCCTACAGTCGTAGAACCATTCTCTGTCCCATTTTCCATCAATATGGGTAGTGCATGATGGCCGATCTCCATCGGTGCTGCAGCCAATGTTGACGAAGCGCCGATAGACTGCGGGATAATATCGGAGGCGGTGTCTGACAATTCATCTGGTAGAAGATAATTACGATCGTCGTCGATATTATATGGCGTAATCGCGATGTTGGTTTTCGTTTTCGGTTTGCTTGAAGGCCGAGAGCGGTCAACAGCAAGGTCGAGTATGGATTCGACGAAAGAAAAAGAAAGCCACTGCCAGAGAGTGACACGATCTTCAGGAGATGACTGGGAGTTCGAGGGTATCTGTTTAAGATAATGATTATCAAAGGAAGCAATGAAAAAAAAAGAAAGTCACTTACATCATGGATCGTGGCTACGTTCGGACAAGGTAGGACATATCTCATAGGCAAAGATCCTGTGATCCATGTCAGGATTGAAGTCACAACTAGCCTAAGAGTGTCTTGAAGTATGGCAGCATTTTGATAAGTAGACTTCGAGCTGATACCAGAAACCACATCGATTGCAGCTGAACAAACATGGGCGATAAAGAATAGTAGGAGAAGATACGGTGCAGTCCTGGGCGGATACTTGAAGAGTATGAATGTGATTGTTCCCTAAGTTATCAATTTTCTTTGAGTTGAAAATAAGAAAGAGTTGAAATGCCCAGACGTACCCAAGCCCCAACATGCGCGCCAGCAAGGGCAGCATCGACGAGTCCTCCATCCGTTTCAAGTTCATGTATGAGATTGGAAGTCCACAATAAAAATTGTAATCCAGCCAAATATTGCAATGTCTGTCGTTTCCATCTTGGGTAACGATTTCGTGGTACAGTAGGGTCGTATTCCGCGAGGTCTGTAAGCTCCAGAAACTGTGAGAAAGGAGAGAGGATACGAGACCAGATCCTTTGTAATGGCTTGAATCGAGACTTCAAGTATGTAAATAAATATGTGGCGAGAAACAATACGAAGACCGAAGATGGAATTAGGGTTCCGATAACGTGGGTACGAAAGCACTGCGATAATTCGGTACCATCCTGACAAGTGCATCAGAAAGGTGACATGAACAAAGTAATCAAGTTCAGTAGTAACTTACTATAATCGTATCACATTGCCAAAAAAGCTCCATGGTATCCAGCTGCTAACCTTTGGACAGTGGCAAAGTTAGAGACCAAGGCAACTTTAAGAGTGTCACGCATGTCACGCGGACGCGACAGGCGACAGGCGTACGCGTCTGTACGCGGTCCGGTCCGGATTTACGAAGCGAATATCTCCATTAGGTCCGACATAGACCCTGGCGCTAGTAGCGAGGAGTTCTGGGCATGAGACTAATATCTCTTCAGGGGAACAGCTAGATGTCTATTATAGACTATTAGCCAATCAGATAGTGGCGTTTTCTGATCGGCAATGAAATATTCATTTATGCTTTTGCGCTAATGGTACATACAAGACATGTCGTAGGCGTGATATTACTCATTCCATTTAGCACTTAGACTAGCTCTTCGTGGACTATGTCCTCTTTCTTCTCCAGACTGCCTTTTGTCGAACTGATTTCTTCGACTGTGACATTGCGTCGGTCCAGGTTGCCAACTCCAACTTCGATTGCAGTTCCCTCGCCTATAATTTTGGTGAGTTATGGTACCAAGAGTACAATTATTTACAACGTACTTTCGAGGTCTATTGAATGCAGTTCTGGTCCAAAAGCTACAGACAGGAGTATTATTCCAGCTGAACATGCAGCCATAATGGCTTGAACAGTTCCCTATTTGCAGAGCCGTTGAGAATCAGCGTTGAAAATAACTGCTAACAGAAAACTTACATAGTCTGGTTGTATAACTCCATCGACGATCTTAGTGATGTGCAGGCCAGCCGTGGCCTATAACGAATAAGTATCAAGTTCACAATGGAAGAAGCTCTCTTCAAAATTACCTCAATCTGTGCCGCGGCACTCGAAGCTGCATTTCCAAGTTGGTACACCGTTCCAGGATAAAGTCCACGAAATCCTTCCGGCGCAAGCTCGTTGAGATAGACCGAAATGGTACCTGGTTAGTAATAAGCTTTCTATCCACAATTCGAACATGCTAGTCGACTGACCCCACCCAATATTTACGCCAAGCTATTGTCGGATTTTCAGACATTTATTGAATATAAATATAGATCCCTTTCACCTGAAAGAAGAATGCTCCAACTGACAATGCACTCCAAGAATTAGGGAGAATCCACCTTTTGCTATTTAATTGCCGGTTTTTTATGACGCAGACAAGATCGCTTACAAAGGTATGAATGCACATGCCCAGCTAAATAGATGGGTCTATAAGTCTAGTGCACTCAATGATTCAAAGGATTACACTTACAGGCATGCCAGGATCAATGTGAGACGGCGACCTAAAAATTGGGAAGCGTAACCTCCAAGGATTGCTCCAGCTACTGCACCACATTCTCCAACAATATTAGCCTTTGTAGAAAGGGATGAAGAGAACCCTTTGGTTCTTTGCATAAATGTTGTATAGAGGTCTTGCGATCCATGAGAAATCTAGGCAGCATTCATCAGTGACTAGGCAATCTGCTATCGTTTTTCCTTACAAAATTCATTCCACTCATAAGCACCACTCCTGCGCCACGATGTCAATAAGGAAAATCTTCAGTGCATGTTATACTTACCATACACCCAAAGACCCCAGTGCTTCCGAACCATCTCGATGAACGAGTGGATAAATAACTTGGTTTTATCTTTGGAGGTCATATTAGCTTCCCGTGCCGCTAAATGAAGTAAGACAACAGACATGGCGAATCATGATATGGACGGAAATACCTTCATTTGCTCTTTGAAATACGGCGCTTTCAGGCAACAGGACTCTCACTCCAGCTGCAAATATCGAAAGACCTGCTCCAACCCAAAAGATACTAAAAAGCATCTATGAAACTCCGATGAGATATATAATGAATGCAACGTACGATCTCCATGTTTGGGGAGTCTCTGGTACGAGGAAGAGATTGACAACTGAGGCGAGAAGCTATAAAGGTGTGACCATCAAATCAAATCATCTTCAAATGTGTCTTACATAGCCTCCTGGATATCCAACTGAAGATTCGAGAAGTTATTGGATGAATTGGGCCAGTCGACGGGAAACTCACCCTGCATAAATCCCGAATACAGTCCACGCGATTGAGCAGGCATGTTTCTGGGATGACGTTAAGTGGGTTATCCTTCGTCGACAAATAATCATTTCCACAGCTTACTCCATAGCTGTGGCACTTGCAAGGCCCTGGAAATAAGATCGGATGACACTCAGTCTTTCTCTCGTATAAATACCTACGTACCCATACACCACCCATGGCTTCAGGTTAAGGTTAATTATGTTCAGGAAATGCCATATAAATAATTGGCAGTGGTTTTAGAACGTACCAATACCGAACAGACTACGAACAGCCAAGAATTGGTGGAATGTTTGGACAAATCCTGTACCAACTTGGAGTGCTATAGTATAATAACATAAGGTTCTTGTCTTAGCTCCAGTACTAGTGGTGTTAATCTCACCAGCGATTACCAACAATATAATAACCAAAGGCCACTTTCGACCATATCTATCCGCAGCGATACCTATGATGAAGGATCCGATCGAACTGAGAGAGGTCTAATGAATTTCCTAGAGAAATTATGAAGTTTTAAGGACCAACCGCAAGAGAAGGCTGAGTGTGATAGCTCTGTTATGGTTCAGCGTCGGCCACCATTGGTGTGATTAGATTAAAGGCAATACACACGTTGTCAGGGAGTGGTCATTGACATTGAATTGTCCATCTAATCTGTGGTCCGTTTTTAGTGAAGAATACGCAGATAACTCTGCTAGATGGATTCTCGGTACCTGATCACTGTTAAACTGACTGGAATGTTTCTAGTCAACACTGATGTCCTGCAACAAATGGTTTGGACTCACCGCAGAAGAAATCGTACGCTGGTTCAAAATTCAGAAAAATTCCGTAAGTACTGAGAAACGTCTTGAAATACTAATACGTACCGTCTACAAGCCAAGCCTATGGATGATTATTTTCATTTACTTACGGACGAAAGAACTACACTCACCAGCCACCCTGACCAGAAAAGAGCCTGTTGCGTCACTGACAATGCTCCTATGGCTCGAATTGGATTAACGACTTTAACATTTCCTTGATCCGGAAGCTTGGGCAGGGTGAGTCCAAAGTGGATGACTTGCTCCTTCATGGCAGATTGCAAAGAGTGCTGGGAAGGAATGTCTTTCCAACTCCCATGTTGCTTCTGAGAATACTGAAATAGCCAAGTCTGTTGGGTCACAGGGTTCGTCTATCTCACGCGGCTAAGAGAAGAGGCGAAATATTAGTGGGGATAACTGGCCATTCTCATCAGGTCACGAGCCTAACGGCATTCTTATTCTGGTCGATGAATCCCTGTAAAACGGATACCTATAAGCGGCGGTACGTAGACTAAAATAGGAAATGGGACATACTGTTAATCGGAATATACGGTCGAAGACTGCAGGTCGAGGAAGTATTAACGGCCTGAACTTCACAGGAACAAGCTAAAGAAGGACTTCGGGATGCCATGTTCTGTGACAACACTATGTTAGGAAGATTATTTAACCTAAAATTAGATTCTGAGGTGCTGAAAATGTATATGAAATAGGTAGTAGAATAGTAGAAACCGCTATGCCAAATTGCGCTTCCTGGTATGTTTTCAATTTTGGGTCACTGAAAAATCAACTGAAACCGTTAAAAAATCTGATTCGGCGATACATGATCGTTGCATGTTAATACATACTCACACAGTAGGTAGTAGATACCTGATCACCTACACAATTACTATTAGTGGGAAAGATTGCTTCGGAAGGTTATGGGCGTTTATAGTGACGTTAGGGGTTTTATGTAAGGAACTATCTCTCGAAAGGGAATTGTTGCGGATTTTGAATGTTTTTCGTTTGTTCAAAATGACAAGAACCTAGTTGCAACTTGGTTGCAACGCTTATTTTATTTATTCGTGCTTAAGTCGGGAGTGATTTATGTATAAGTAAGTCCAAGGAGATGTGGGACTCACAAGGAATATTTATGGTGTACGTAGTGCACTTAGTGCGTACGGGATTAAATGATGAAATACCGGTGCTTTTCAATGTTCGCTGCACTCTTTTAGAGTCTGTTCGGCGCCCGGGTGGTGGGAAATGGTGCCACTTCGCAAATGATCACTTAGCAAAATGGGCATTTCCAACCGGCTTGGGTCACCGAACACTCGACCGTCTCTCAGACCATTTGTACAATGCCGTTCAAAATAACAGGAATACCTTTCCTATCTCTTCTCATATGCTGAGCTTATACTAGTTACCTTCATCTTCTAGAGAAAAATGTGACTATATGCCAATATATTTATTATAGTAGTAATTACAATGGATTATTTTTATTTTTAGCATATTGATCATGCAAAAGACACTGAAATATGGGAGAACAACATAGAACATATCTATTAAGGGTATGAGAGAGTAATTTACATAAATGCGGCAGGTAGAACAAACAGGAGCTGAATGGAAGTGATTGGAGCGGCCACGAAAATGGACCTCCAGAGGTCCATTTTCAGTTGGTACGCGCCATTTCCTCCGGCGTTCCGCACTGGGACCCATGCCGGCCACTGCTCCTCCTCCTCGATCATTTGAACTGAAAATGATCGACGCCGAACAGCACAACAGCGGCCGATCATTTTTGGGAATGGCGCCATTCGACTTTAGCAGGCGCCATTTTCGACCACTCTGCCGGCGAACGGACCGGAGTTTATTTGAATTTTGACCATAAAGATTGCCTTTACTTACTTATTTGGTTTCTACACGTATTTTTTCAACGGAGCGCTGGGGTTGGCGATCACAAACAGGTGTTTCAGCCACTCCTGCTTTCAAATTGCTCCGTCACATACCCGTTCACGTTCTTGAAGAACGCATCTCTATACCCATATCTTACTTCTACAATACCCTTTTATCTCTACATGTCATCATCCGTTGTTCAGAAGCTACTTGCTGGCCCAAGTTCCATTCCATCCCTGACGTGCGAGCTTCAAGCAGACGCAGCCACTGCCGCAGCTGTCGCGAAGGTGTTAGAGACTCCTGGATCTTCGTATGGCCTATCAATCAGAATGATACGTGAAAGGAGGGTGAAGTCTCTTGTTCTTTCAACAGTAGAGAACGCGTTTATTATCCAAGCATCTGATGAATCCTGGAACCACGACAAGGCCACGCAACCACTAAGCAGTGTCCTGAAAAGACTGGCACAGAAAGAATCCAAGGCGCAGATGGGCGGATTTAACCTGGCTCGCATTGCATTTCATCTTTTCGACATCTGGAAGCTACCTGTTCGCGGAGTGGTTTTGAGAGCGTTTGTAGAGTCGCCTTCGACTCGGGGGTAATATAACGGCTATTCGCCTAGAGGAGTAGTGGAAAATATTGACTTACAAAACAGGATACTGAGGCATTCGATGACAAGGGAGAATGGTTCCGAGGAAGACGACAATAATGCTGTTTTGCGTGCCTGGGTATGTGCCTAGTATGTCACCTTCGTAAAGTTCTACATCTATTACACTCATACTATATCATCCCCAGTACAATGCAATACCGTGCTTATCAATTAAAAAAGGCTTTTCATATTGAAACGCGAATCGATGACCACAAAGTGAGGGTATTTTATACCTTCGTATTGTGGTTATTGGTATTCTCGTCCCTCTAGAGTCTTGGTTGCCTTATTGAATTTCAAAAAGAACTAGATCTCATCTATGAATCTGAAACAACCGAAATGTCCGCAGAATATAACGTAATCCAAGAAAGAAAAGACAGACTAACCTCTATCGTAAAATCGAGATTCAAGACTCGAATTCGACGAGGACAAAAGGTAAGAATACCCTACTCTTTTGTGTAATCTTCAGATATAAACAGGTAATCAGATCAGAGTGGTTGTCACCAACAAACAAGGAAAGGAACATGTTGGTACTGTTAAGACACGTACACGGAAAGACCATATTCCTTTCGCTCAAGGGAACAACAATATCCGATGTTTCTAGCGTCAAGATTCTAAGCCGACAGGACTCTATAACCGCAGACGTTGCCCGCGATGAATCCATCCTCCATGTACTTCAAGCTCAAATTACATTCCCTAACAAATTTATTCGATTAATATGGTTCCCTAAGATAAAACCTGGGTTCGGCAGTATACCTTCGACGATGTGGTTCGACGAGGAGAATCTTAAGGACTCTCAACACGAAGTTGTATTAGCCATGCTTGAAGATTCGCTAATAACTCTTGTGCATGGTAAGCAGCATGATCATTCTGAGCAAATATATTCGTATTTATCCTTATTATTCCATTAGGTCCCCCAAGAACCGGAAAGACAACTGTCGTTTCCGAGGCAGCTGAAGTCTGGACTGAGAATGGTCATTCAGTTTGGATCACAGCCCAATCCAACGTTGCCGTCAAGAATATGGCGGGAAAGCTTTCCAAGCGCAATATCAATTTCAAAATCATAGTTTTGAAGGAATTTTACTTTGAATGGTTTGTAGATATTTTTCTCTTAGGCACAACTTCTCTAAATCAATGCTTTTAGGCATAAGCACATTTATGAGAAGATAGAAGGCTACATCATCCGCTCAGATGAATCGCCTGAAGATCGTACTCAAATGGAACGTGTGCTAGGAGGCTCTGTCGTCATCCTTACTACACTGTCTATGCTTTCCAACCCCGGTTTAGACATTAACGGAACGTTCTCGCTTGTTCCAAAGAAGAAATTGGTCGTTGATGAAACCTCGCAAATCAGCATATTTGAGTACATGATAAGGGTTTCTACCCCTTCTTCGAATATTCATATTAAGTAACTCACGCATTAGCTAGCATCCGCCAAATTTAAGGATTTAAGAAAGTCTGCTTCTTTGGTGATCCCAACCAACGTATGTATTCGCTTCGCTCATGATTGGCTACGTTCTTACTGATATCTCGTCGCAATAGCTACACCATACGGCCAGAGACGATCAAGAGTATGAAAAATATCTTCGATGTTCAACATTTGATGAAGAAGTCCCACTTTCTCGCCGTGCAGTGTTTATTCATCTTGGCTTATTATATGTATAATCCGTGCTAGCTCGTGCTCAGATCGGATGCCAACCCCTATTGGAGAGTTCATTTCTCAGCACATATATGAAGGTCGTCTACAATCAGAGCATCCAATCGAAGCTAATACGTGTCTAGCTTTTGTGCAAGCAGATGGCGAGGAAGCAAAAGCGGGAACAAGTCGTATAGTGAGTGACCATTTTTCACTTCGCAGTCTGTATATATACTTACCATTCCTTAAAAATATGAAAGAAGTCCAGACTGTAATCCACCTTGTCCGACATTACTATCGAGACTCCGAATTTGTGGTCATTACACCGTATATTGCACAGCGCGGTAGGTAAGATTGAGCAAGCCATGAAGGCGTAAGGTTTACCTTGGAAAGGTCGAGTCTTCAATGTGGATAGCTTCCAAGGTCCTAGCATTTTTAATACTTCAATTTACAATTATCATCTAACTTTAACCTCAGGAACGAAGCTAACATTGTCAGTATATCCACCGTAAAAACGGCCAGTTCTGGGTTCCTGAAAAATTCTAGCCGTGTCAATGTCATGCTTACTCGATGTAAGATGGGTATGATCATCGTCTCTAATTCAAGCTTCACGGAGGTAAGAATAGTCTTCTTAGAAAATTGGTGGTACATTGGGAAGAGGAAGGTGATGATGGAAAAGTATGGATCGACTGGAGAAGAGTTGCGGAACGCAAGGCGGTGTTGCCTGGAAGTGGGGTCCTTCCACTCGAACCACGACGCTGACTTGAAGCAGATTTGGTTTAAGGTCTTTGTCAAACCCTGTGTCAGAATGTTTGTAGTAGATTTTTAGTAGACTTGTAGATTTTAACTTAATTGCTGGGAACGTGTATATAAATAGTGGAGACGATGGAGATTGTCGGTATCTATATGTGTTAGGTGTTCTAGTTCGAACCAAGTTTAATTTATCTGTATCGGAACACTGGATATCAACTGTTGTTACAGCGCAGCAGATACAACCTACCCACGTGTGAGTTTGAGCCTCAGATGGCGGTACATTAATTACTGTGACACTACTAGTTTTTATGATTGTTCTTCTACCCTCGAATTTTAATCCGAAATGTGGTATCCCATCAATCTTCGTGGACATATGAGCGTTCAAGCAATAAACGCACGTACGCAGTATGCTGTGCTGATTTAGGGTACTACTTAGCTCCTCTTGGGAAGATATAGTCGTCACCGGTGGAACGAAAATCACTTGACAATAACTTGGGAAAAGATGAAATGTAGAGTGAAAACAGATATCTGTTAATATGTGTAGATATAAGCGACAAAGCTGTCAGCTATATCATTAGGCACCGAAGACTAAATCCATTTCTAATTAATTTTGTTATTCCAAGAATTAACTTTATATAGAATAATTAGATATAAGTTGCAGATACAGAAGTGAATATAGCTCTAATACATTGTTTCGAGTTCTCAATAGGTTAGATATGCATTCTAAGTGATAATGAGCCTAGGCAGTAACACTATAAATCGCATAAGCAATCTACATCAGCGCTTCAAGTTGAATTAATTCTCCCTTACCATGAATATTTTCCTACTCGGAAGGAAGGTGTTTTTTATCGGTAAAGTTCTAATTGCATGACTGGCCGCTGGGTTGACCACAACCATCAGTCTGCGACATGAGATCAGATACATAACAGAATAACAATGGAAGTATGTTGACTAACTGCTTGTCTGAGAGCAAGGTCTTCAGCTACGTAAAACGAGTCAGCAAAGTTATGAAGGACAATATATCACTCATCCTTACCTGGAATTGGATAGGGCCGCGCTTCACCAGATGCCAATAAGGTAGCGCAGACAGCGGTGGAAATGACAGCGGAGGTGAAACGCATGTTTATTAACTTGTTTAGAGAAGTGTAGGGGTGTTGGAGGGAGAGAGGTGAGTTTGAGCGCAGTAGGATGCCTGTGTTGGATGATATGAGTAGACCAAGCCATCCGACTTTATATACCTCGGGGAGAGAGGTGATTATCGGCGATTGACCTACACCAGACTCAGTACCCTTTCACTGCCAAGGTTGATTGGAAGTTAACTCGAGAGCCTTTCGATGCGTGTACAGCTTTTAGGCCCTAGAAACGGGACAATTCGGATTACCATCCTAAGAAACCGTAGCGCTGCTCAGCTCATAATGGAGGGATCTCCTGCCATTGTGCCTATCCCTGGGAAGCGCGCGGCGGACAACCTAGGCTCACCCGAGACGATCTTTCCAAAAATAGATTACCTCAGTTTGTCAAATGATCGGTATGAAAGACTCCCGAGCTTCGTATCAAGCGCATTCTTGGTATCGGAACAGTGTTAAAGTTGACTCGGAAGTCCACGGAAGCACTGGATAAGACAGAAGGAGTTTGTCATCGCAGGGTCACCCCGAGGGTGCATTACAACTTGGGCTTAAACGCTGGGGCTTCATCCTACACCACTCTCATAATGTGATTCTGAGGAATCTGTTTGGGTGCAGCTAATGGTCAGTGGCAGAGTGAATGTAACACGCTAGACCACTATCTGCCAGGGATAGGATCCAGCTTGAAGAAAGCCGTAAAGCGAGAGAATTCTCTCTTAGAAATTATGGATTATACGAGCCTGAGAGCAATTCGGATAGTCCAAGTAGATAAGCAGCCATAAACCGAGGAA
The DNA here is from genome assembly GCA_000827215.1 of Sphaerobolus stellatus SS14. NCBI lineage: Eukaryota > Fungi > Basidiomycota > Agaricomycetes > Geastrales > Sphaerobolaceae > Sphaerobolus > Sphaerobolus stellatus. The sequence continues at coordinate 97,736 of KN837223.1, read as the reverse complement.
TATTTCAGGCTAACTTCGTCATAGAGATGGATGACAAGGAATGTCTCTCAGAACTTGAAGCATCGCCTCGGAGCTCCCCGGCATACTTTAAAGTGTTGCTCATCCCTGAAAAGGGTCTAGCAGGTTGTCAGACAGTAGCAAAATTTAGCCTCGGGACCAAACCTCAATCCGGATTTCTTTGCTGAGGGTGATTAGCTGCGCTTAAACATCACCGGCGACGAATCTCCGCTCGGCGTTTGATGTTGAGCGTAGCCAATAAAACGTCCGGAAGGAAATACCGAAAAGGAAAGGTATGGACTCGAGACTAGCAAAATTGTAGATATCCTACGTATATACTAATAATGAACAGAAAAATGAGCAGGCACCCGCCATTTCTTGTCAAAAAATAACAAACTTCATGTCATAAACTCTGTGATTTATTGCACTAGAGAAGGGCTGGCAAGGATAACCTAATCAGCCAGTCAACCTAGAGTACTCGCCTGGGATCGCCTTAGAAGGTTGAGCTCGACTTGAAGTCCGTTGACAGGATAATAATGTCGCGAGCTGTTCTTCGGAATTTTCGCGTGTATGGACTCGGATGTTTAGGGACAATTAACATGTTTGAGGATGCGCGCAAAGTCTTCCTTCAGGGCAAAGAGACTGAGCTTGGCAGATTTCCTCCGGAAAAGGAGTTCCGAATAAACAATGTGCCTTCGGAGCTCTTAATTAAGCCGATCAAATATTCTGGTGAGTACGATACCACTACTGGCTCGGGATGATCGGCGTCTGACGAACTATCTCACCAATTGTTCCGGTGTATCCATGAAGACACCTAATATAAAATGCAGGCAGAACTTGAATGCATATTTCTCCCAAGAAGACAGGAAAGTGTACGCCGACTCACCAGACAT
>KN837223.1:24939-82530 GCA_000827215.1 Sphaerobolus stellatus SS14 | reverse complement strand
GTAGAGGACGCAACGACCGCTGGAGCTTGTGGGACGGCGAATGTAGCTGCTGGGAACGCGAAGAGGTCGAAATCGGCGGCGGTAACGGGTCCCGGTGCGCCAATATTCTTCTGGACACCCGTAGAAGGTGCTTGAGGAGCAGCCTGGATAGATGAAAGGTCAGAGAAAGCGTACACGTACAAAAGACCGACTAACTTCTACTTACCTGAGCTCCAATGGTCGCTCCACTGATAGCATTAGGCAAAAGAGCATCAAAAGACGCTATTTTAAGCTGTAAGGAAGAAAACTGAGATGCTGAACGTTGTTGAATGAATGGAGATGGAGGGATTGAAAGAAAGGTGTAGAAAGAGGACCACTCCGAGCCCATAGGAACCCACAAGTCGCTTGCCACGACAAAGGTTGAGCCAACTCGCAACTTGTAACGTACAAGCAAAGTCAAATTAATTCACACTTTAATGTATGTCATTTATAACTTATCTTTATATTTATTGATTCTAAATGACACAATTAGGTGTTAAGATGAGGAGTGATTCAAGCTTCACCCGGGATAGCAGTGGACCCTCGCAAACGCGCAGGGTTTCTCATTCAACTAGCTACGAATTAAATACACCGAGTTGAGGCACAAAGATGAATAGAACGGAACCATACAAATCGAGAACAAAAACAAAATGTACCTGTGCCGAGCAGCTGATAGCTCTGCATATAAGGCACCGGAGCTTGTGCAGTGCTCGTACCTTGCTGCGCCGCTTTCCATATTCTAACATTAGGTACTATGATGGACGATCCCAACATACCCACGAAGTACCCGCCCTGTTCCCGGCGAAGGCTAGCAATATTATGTGCTAACTTGCCGCTAGAACTTGCCTTCCAAATCCTCCAAGAAGTGCCAGTCGGGTACTCTCAGACCGCGGAAAGTATCATGTATGTTTGTCGAGCTTTATTCAAGGCGGGTGCTACGAACTTCTACCACACGATTGTGCTTCGTACCGACATGCAGCTCCATCGTCTCACCGTTACACTCTACTATAGCGAACGGAAAGATATTCACCAGAGATCCATATACAGAATTCATCTGTATGATGATCGCAATAGTGGTCCGGAATGGTGTTACCTAATTCCCCTGGAGCTATCGTACTGGAATACCTCTCTACGCCAAACATGTCCATTATTGGACGTTCTCTCTCGGTCCAAGCATTACATTTAATTATGCTTCGAGGCCAACGTTTAAATCGTTTGGACATCTTCGGGGACCGGGATTTCTCAACTCTGGTTCATTTGATTATCTCAAACTCAGGCTTCTTTGCTGCCAGGACGGTATCTGACGCCATAACCAGGTTGCATTCCTTCTGAGTCGATAGCTTGAATGTGCTCCCATTTCTTACCCATTTGGCTACTCCGTTGAAAATTTCTTGACATCATCATGCATTCGAGGTTGAACGCACGAAGCCCATTCTAGCCTTTTTCCATAATATTGGCACTTCACTCCGAGATTGTGTACATTGTTGAATGTTTTTGCACTCCGAGGGGTTCCTCACAACCAGCCTTTTATAGGGATGAGGTCTTGGATCGCCTCGCATTATTTGTTGAGGATACGCGCTACGTTGTAATGCCTCGTATCCCGTTCTCGGCCAGAACTTTCGGGGCAAATTCAGATCCTCTAAATGCCTCGCGTTTGTTTCTAAGATGTTCACACTATATCAGACACTGAGATAATGAGTAAGCATATCATTCTCACCTTGCACTGATAGCAAATATTGCCGTGGCTGGAGCACCTTGGGAGCACCATCGTTTTGGTCCGAAACTTCAAATCTGGGGAAGTGCTATCCCGGGACGGGACGGGATGGGACAGGACAAAAAAATAATCGACACAACGGGACAGGAAAAGACCGGACAGTCGAGGACGACATCACAGACTGAGGATATATATCTCGCTTTCTTCAGCAAGTCAGGAACAAGATACTCTAATGTGTTGGTGGAATGCAGGAATGGGGAAATTGAACTCATTCAAGTTGTTTATTGTCGTTTGCAGTAGACCTTGCGGTAACATTCCCACGGTCTTTTTCCGCGTGCTCCCTAGTAAATATTCTTTCCTTTTATTCTCGCTCATCCGCTCAGTATTTAGCCTCCATCAAATAATACAATTATATTTCTATATACCTAAACCTCCGAGGTCAAACTATGGAGGAGCTATGGTCGTGGATGCAGTGGATGCAGCGGAATGTCAGTGACAGCGGAACGTGACAGGACCATGTCACGTTCACTGGACCTAATTACATTACGTAACGCCGCTGATGTAAGGACATAACACCAGTTATGCTCCGTCATCCTCAACAATACGTTCAGTGGCCACCATGTCTCCTGTCACGACACCACAACCTCCTATCGGTCACGTACACTTGGTGTTATATCCACCTCAGTCTCAGTCGCCGAATGCCGAATCCGAAGAGAAATTCTATCTCGAGATACCCGTATCGTTCATCGAACAACACTACCGCTCACCTCTAAAATTTCTCTTATACCTGGGTTGGTGTATTCTGGGAACACATGGTGATTTACGGGATAGTCAACGTCGGGAAGTTCGCTTGGATGGACAACTGCTGAAACGTGGAACGTATTACTTTCAGCCAAAAGAGACGGGTGCGTTATTTCCATGACCTAGTAGGGGGACCTGAAGCTGATTATGGCATTATAATAGACAACATCTTCAAATATGCCGTCGATCTCGAAGTCATCCAAGCCAGGAGCGCGTTTAAGTCATCTGCGAGTAGTTCCAGAGATTCCAGTTTCCCTGTGAATCTACGTGAACGCGATGGAGTCTGCGTATTCACTGGTGGTGATTTCGGTATGAAAGGGATTCATATTATCCCACATCGCAAAGGGGATGAGGTATGCGACCCTTTTCTCTTTCAAGGATCAATACTGATTAATCAACTTTTATTCCCAGTGGCTCGAGCTCATCATCGCGAATCGTCCCAATGATGAGCCAGTGATCGATATGAATGGTATCGATGACATCCAGAACGGGATGATTTGCTGCGAACAAATCCATGTCCTCTTTGACTTAAGAAAGGCCTTGATACTGAAGGTATGTAGATATTTAGATTAATACTCCTAATTATGTTATCTTCTAAAGTAGTCCCAGACTCCGAATCCTGTTCTGGAAGAGGATGATGTAGCACCTCGCTGCCAACGCTATTTGCCAATTCCGCCAAGTTGTAGCTATCCTTCCGACTCGCGTCACACCTTTCAACTCTTCGAAACACCAACCAATGCCACCGACCGCATCATTACACCAGATAACAATGATGCCACGTTCCTGACATCTTCCATGCTTCCCAAGCCATCTGGCCTGTTGCTTAACTACAACTATGGGGCTGTCGCAGTGAAGCGCTGGGGTCGGAACATTTCGATATTTTCAAAACGTCCCGGAATTCTTCGTCCCAAGGTGGTGACACCTGCCATGGGTCCCACCAAAACGCTAAGCCCGGCAAATCATGAGAAGTCCGCTAAAAAGCGCAAGCTACGGGAGACAGGTGGACAAGAGGAGGCTGGTGCTTCAGGTACTGCGGAGGAAATGCAGGATTCTGATCAGGAGTGGGATGAGGATGATGTCATGCTTTACTTCTGGGGGAACTCTAGAGCTGCAAGGGAGAGGTATGAGAGTAAGCAGCAAGACCGCAAAGATTTTATTGAAGATTGGAAATCATCTGTTCTTGTGGAATAGCCAATTGCAAGTAGCTGCTTTGAATTATATAGTACTCTATCGTCATTACTATCTGGCCATCCTTTTACATGTTTCTACCTTTCCTCAAAAATACTGATGCTTTCTTGGTCTTCTATATGAACATTCAGATCTTTTTTTGCCTGTGTTGTAAGTACACCTGTACAGTGTGGGGTGGAGTTAAAGGTTGACTAATGAATCAAGATTGTTCTGATGATTGTGATGTACCCTATTCCATACTTAAATGAAACAATGTGTGGATATAGGGGATGCTATTGAGATGAGATGCTCATTTCTCACCCGGGAGATGGCAGTGGACCCTCGCAAACATGTGAAGTTTCTTGTTCAGCTAACTAGGTTCGGCACAAACCCCGCCGGGCACATGCCCACGCAGCGGAGGTTTGATACCAGGTCTAACTTTGCATCGGGCTATGGGGAGGTAGATTTCTTTCCCCTATATCTTCTGTGCCTCGATCCTGTTTTGGGTTATTGTTATTTCAACAACATATTATAGATACATTATATACAATTGTTTTCTGATTAATGAGCATGATGTCAATATCATTTCTTCGAGCAGGAGAGATGATGCGTGCCATGCAGAGAAGTTGTAGTGAAATTGTATTTGTGGGAACATGGAAGTCGTGGGTGAGTCACGTGTTCCACTTAGATATGCGGTGCGCAATAAGCTTCTGCAAGGTTAACCACTTTTGAAAATGGGACACTTCGTGGAAGTCGTGGCCAGGTAGCATGAAATTTCTGCGTGAATTTCGGTGTTTTGTGTTTTCTCGGCGTCTCAAAACTGACGGAGACTGCCAGTGGGTAATAGTGGAATTTAGTGGGGATGAGGAAGATGGAGGTAGTGATGCGGAAGTTCGGTTTTAGTTCCGAACTGAACCGAAACCGGCGGTTTGGTCTAAAATAGAAATGGGCCGGGACTCGAACCGTTTCCTATTGGACTGGTTCGGTTAGAAACCGGTCTCAGCCCGAAAGACCGGTCTCTCTGGGCGCTTATTATACTTGCCTGACTTCGATAAGACATAACACCTCAAATAAAAAGATATAAATCAGGAATAAATTCGATATTAATCATGTAAACTATATCTCTGTAATGGAATAAGAAACAAGATTTTTGTTTGACAGTAAACAATTTAATGGCTAATTCTTAATAATCATCAATGTCCTCCCACCCAGGTTCATTAAGATCACCATCGATATCAATATATTCACCATCCTCACTCCCATCCACGTCAGCTGTCGGATTATGAAGTCCATTTCCATGTTCCAAATCGACCTCTTCTTCATCTTCACCTAAAAACTCCATTAATGTGCTAAACACGTCATTAGCATTTTGAGCACCAGAGTTCAAGGATAACCCGCAATCCAGAAAGGTATTATCCCGCTCAAGCTCCTGCTCCGTAAGACGCCATCTTTCACCAAAATCAAGTCGGGCCTTCTTGAGGAAAAACTTTAGCATCTGCAGCATTTCAAAGAGTGCGGGCGTGAGGCGGTTCCGGCGTCGGTGGTCAGTTTCACCACCACCTGAGAAGACTCGTTCAGAAGGAACTGAGGACGCCTGTGCAGGTAAATAATCCATAGCTAGATGGAATAATCGAGGAAATTGCTGTTCATGATCCTGGAAAAATATTTAGCTCAAGCATAGTAAAATAATATACAAACACCGAGCACTTGCCTGCCACCACTTCAGCACATCCACACGCATATCAGGAACATCCGTTGACTTGCAATATGTGTCCCACTCCTCAGTTTCCAAGGCAGACGCTCTAGGTATTTCTGCCGCTACAGAAGGTTCCGACTGCCCATCAGTTAATAAGCTAAATACGTTGAAGCTACGTTGATTATTGGCGGTATTCATTGGCTGCGGTGAGGTTGGCATAGATTGAATAATGGTGTCGTACTTCTTTAACTAATGAAATGTATTAATATTAAGAATATAATATGAGAAACAAAATGTGACAGACCTCTCGCAAGATAATCCTTTGAGCTTCGGGCAGGCGCTGATGTGGCCAATTCTCCTTGAACCATTTGAATCGCAAGGCAGGATGAATAACTAGAATAAAGTAAGAAACATATATCAGTTTGAATTATGAGATAGAACGTACTGGTTGAAAGAATGACAGCCTTCGAGAACCGCATGTCTTCAATGTGCTCTTTAAGCTTATCGATAGCGGCTTCAAAAACTTGACGCAAGTAGCTGTAGCGAGGGTTGGAAAGGTTGCGTTCCAGTGCAGAAATCAAACCGAAGTAGAATGGAAAATAAAGAGGCGCCATAGGTGTCTTCTCAGCACCCATAAGAGTCTGAACAGCATGAAGCGGCTGGATTAATGGATTATCATCAATAAATATTATGCAGTGTAACAGATAAAAGACGTACTTCCAAAATGTCATAGATATCCTGTAAAACCTCCCATTCAAGTTGTGAGATATGATACTTGGGATCCAAGTAAAGCTGTGAATATATGTCCACCAGCTGAAAGGTGAAAATAAATAAAAAGAAACAAAGTACGAGATAAGGTGACTCACCTCACGGAGATAGATACCTCGACCTAACATCATTAACCCTGAACCCCAACGGTTCATGACTTGGCGGTAGAGAATAAGATCAAGCAAGGGTCTGAGTTCAGGGGGGAGTGATGCTTCCGCTCTTGCAAGATTAATGCCCTGACGATGCAAGTGTGCTTCGGCTGCAGCGAATCGCCTCTGATTGGATCGGGCAATCATCCGTTTGAAATTATGACGTTTGAGCTGGGATACACGGACGTCATTCCCAATATATTGAAGTTTTGCCCACGGGTCTTGTGCCAGAGCCTGAGAATGAGTGGTTATTTGCAATCCAATGGCAGACGAAATACGTGAGTCTGGATTCAGTGCCCCTTCTTCTGTTGCTATCCCGGTGCACTTCTTGATCATTGCAGAGACAGCAATGTGGAGTCGATGAGGTAGGCATCTGAAGTGTATAATTAGCATTATTACACGAAGAAGAAAAAATACTTGCATAAGGTGCTGGGTTAAACTGTCAAACTCTATAAGCTGTGAATCTAAGAGAGCTTCGTAATCTTGTAGTGCAGCAACCATGTTCGAAGCGCCATCTGTAGTGATGAATAAAACCTATAATAATTATGAGTACAATATGATAATATGTAATAAGTTAAATCAAACCTTCGGAGTAATTTCAGCATGGTCCGTAACATACAAAAGGGACCTAGCAATGTCTTGACCACGGTGCTTGCCCAGAATGGGAAGGAAGCCTATCAAGGAAGCTTTAAGAAGCAAGTCTCCAGGATGACCGTTGCTAGATCTTGGGCGAATGAGATAGTGTGCAGTCACACCAACGTAGGCGCGAAAACTCTTATCATCCCAGATATCTGACGTTAATGACACTTTCCCTTCTGACTCCTAAAATTAAAATAAGCGAAAATAATGCGAATTGAATATAAATAAATACCTTCATTTCAAGTCGCATTTCATCAAAATAATGTTGCCATGCTTTGATTATCATATTGCGGACAGCGTCACGATGTGGGATATTTAAAGTATTGCGGCAAAGAAGAAGTAGATGTTGAAACTCAGGACTGTCCACAACTTGAATAGGCTACACACATTATTTAAAGAACAGATAGATATAAGGAATTGAGTTTACTTACAAGGTCATTAGCAACAATAAAATTAACCAGTGCTGAATGAAATGCTTCCTGGCTGAAGTGTATGGTAATAGTCTTGTCGGAGCCAGAGCCGGAACTGCCCAATTTGGCCAACCTTTCCGCGAGTTTGCCTTCAATCTTCATGCCTGATTTTTTGTAGAAATTGACGTATTTGTAGGGATGCTTCTTCATAATATGGCGACGCAGTGTGCTTGTACCGTTGCTATGCGAGTAGCGATAGGCCGCATCCAAACTGAGGAAATCAGTTAGTGAGATAGACACAAGCAAACAATGGACTCACGGGCATAGTTTGCATGTAAAAATCCTCCCTCCAGCAGTGTCTGAGACTGTGAAAAATGACCAGACATCTGACCGAGGTGGACGAGTTAGTTGTGCCTGCATACCTCTTGTGCACACCATGCTGCCTTGGAGAACAGGACGACGAAAGGCAGACCCCGGTGTTTGATGAGGAGTGTTGTTTGTTTGAAAATGAACAGTAAGCGGACTGCGATGCTGTTGAATTGGGGTTATAGCATGGCGTGTAGGGGTATGGATTGTGGTCATGTCGAGATCTGATTGATGAGGGCCAGAGATACCAACTAGGGTGGAATGCGGTGGGCATGGTGAGCGAGCCAAAAGAGATGGCTGAACAGGAGAGGATTGGGCAAAGAAACGCTCCATTTCCTCCTCATTAGCTTGACGCTCCCTCTCGTTTTGCAGCAGGCGAGCTTCACGTTGTCGCCCCCTATTTTGACGTACTTGTTCTTCAGTTGGTTCAACCCCAAACTCCTATAGATTATATTAGTAGAGACTAATATAAAAGGAATGAAACACGAACCGTGGACCTTGACACCTCACTCTGACCTCTGACCCTACCCCTACCCCTACCCCTTCCTCTTGGTCGTCCCCTCCCCTGCGCCCTTGCACGACCACGACCACGACCACGAACAGTATAATCTTGAGGCGTCTGCGTGTCATCTTCAAGTAGAAGGTCCGTTCGCTGGGTGGGAAGAGTGTCGCAACCTTGCCCTGTACCCCCGCGACCAGTACCACGGATGGTGCCATTGTCGTTGGTAGACAAGATGTTTGCAAGAGCATCATTGTATGCTGCTTGGTTGCGCATACTTCTCAGGGAATAAGCCATGACGTCTACCTGAATCAAAGTTCAGAGACAAGGTAAGCTTTAAGATACTTGAGACATACCTGGCCACTGTGCTTTATACTCAAAGCAGGTCTCCATAGCTCGCTCCTGAAAGCCCTGATGGCAACCGCTAGATAGCGATCAACTGCATCTGCGAAAGTCACTTCAATTAACATATTTCACAAAAATTGACCATATGACGCCGACTGGCAGTCAAAACATGGATGCCGGAGAAAAGAAAGAATATAAAAGGAACTCACCATTATTGCTGGGGCTAAACATTGTGTTGAGACCCTGAAGTTGCTGGGGGAGATATGAAGGAGGGGAGGAAATTATATCCATAGCGCCTCATGGTGGGGTGTTCACATTCGCCAAACATGTGCTTCTGTGAACACGTTATTGATTAAGATTGATTATACTTATTATGTTTTTCTTACCTGTGTGAGATGTATCTATTACGAGTATACGTATAAGAGAATTCTAATGACATTATGTGAAGCATTAGAACAGCGAGGCTTAACGAAAAGTGGTGGAGAACGGTGAGAACCATTTGAACACCGTGATTGCCTAATTTGGAGACAGTTCGACGGTCTGGCCCGGTTCGAAACCGGTTTCTAATATAAAACCGAACCGATGAGACCATAGACGGAATGGTTCGGATTGGTCCGTCTAAAATCGGTCCAGTCCGCGGTTTAATTGGAACCGGCCCGGACTTCGCGCATCACTAGATGGAGGACAATGCGGTGTGGACATTAACATGCTGAAGGAGGAAGGAGAGCAAGTTTGGTTCCGTCTCTGTATAAAATGTACAACTCCTGTCTATTGAAGTTGTAAGCTAGGACAATCTATAGCCAATTTCTAATGAGATAAGAAAATTAGCCGCCCAAACCATAGCCCCAGCATATGGCCTATTTTGGCGCTAGGTATCTGGCCAATGTCCTGGACAGTGAGAACGGAGAGGATGTTGTCCAGTAATCCCGTGACCAGTCCCGACCCCAAGGGTCGGTATTGTGAACTGCTGGGCGCCGGCAGCGTCCTGGCCGGTTACCAGCAATGACCACTGTTGGTAAGCATCCTGTGTGGGCGCCAATGGTCACCGCTGCCATTAACGGCGAAAACAAATCTCGCAACCTTATTTTCCTCTCCCCTCCTCCCACTATCATTCAACAATGGATACCATTTGTAATTAATATGTCTAGATGCATGTTGAGACCGGTGCAATTGGCTCATTACAATTTGTAAGTATACCTAAGTACTCATACAGATACTCCGCGGCCACAATAGAAATTTTGGTCAAATATTCAGCTGATAGTCTATAACTAAGAATGTCCATTCATAGCCAATTAATATCACTGAATAATGGGAGAAATCTTTATAAGGCTATCATTTAAGCACACTGTGAGAAGTCTGCCTAATACTGCCATGTGACTCTCATGACAAAAGAAAATACTCGGATATTCCCTCTAAATCAAAGAACCTAACTAGTTCACTAATAATTGGTGATTAATCAATACCATTATTATCCTGTGTCTAGCTTTGCTACCCTTTATGCTGACCAGGAGTTATATTCCAATTGGTTAACATTGGCCAGTACCAGCAGAATATTCTCACTAAATATTCCCTAGACACCCGCTGACCTTGCTTGCTCGTGAATAAATTCTCGTGAGCATATTCAATCATATTAGACCATCGGTCACACTTAAATTCAAAGTGACCGGTGGTATTCTTGTATACCAGTCTCCGGGACACTGACTACCAACAGTATATTTTTCGCAAAATACTCTCTACGGGTCTGCTGGGCTTACTGGCTTCTAAATAAATTCTTATGAGCTTATTCAATAGTAGTATACCATTGGTCACACTAATAGCACGATATTTTATCAAAATTTTTCAGCCTAACCAACGGTCATTGCTGGCCGACTGACATGTCCCTGAAATATGTTGCATTAACCACCATTAGACCCCACTAGGTTCCAGTGGTACCCACCGTTGGTCACCGGTGGTCAACATCGGTCAGACTGGTCGCAGGAATACTCATGTTGTCTGACAGCTTGCAGGGTACTTTCAAAAGTCAGGGGATAAAAGAAGCTAAAGGTAAGGAGTTCAGTGTTAGTATCAAGTGCAAGTCAATGCCAGGAGGTAGGGGATGGAAGACTTGGAGATGGTGGTGGTGAGAGGGAAAGGAGCAATGTCTCAAGCACTGTCCCCTCATCCCCTATTTATAATATCTCAGACCCTCATCACATGAATTTGACCTGAACCTTATTCTAGGGGTTTGAACCTTATTTGTAAGATTGGTTGGGATGGCCCCTAGCCTCAGCAGGTTGGTCATCATTTGTCATGGATTGTGTCCATGGTCTAGATGATGGTTAAGCTCCTGTAGAGGTGTGGAATGATGGGAAACCAACATATTATGGTGTAACAGCATCAGGAAACTTGGTAAAAACCGGCGCCTAATGGCTCGGTAACGAATGTTGGTTATTCCTATGGAATGGCACAGGGATATCCTATTTTTTTTTTGAGAACCTGGTTTATATGATCTATAATCCTCTCATGACAAACACCTGGGGCCACCTATACAGTCTGTGTCGAGATATTGCCCGTGCAAATTTTGCTATGGAAATGTACATAAACTATAGTCAGCTATGATTGCTAGCATAGTCATTTATAGCTGACTATAGTTTATGTACATTTCCATAGCAAAATTTGCACGGGCAATATCTCAATGCAGATTGTATAGGTGGCCCCAGTTATTTGTCATGAGAGGGTAACAGATCATATGAACCCGGTTCTCAAAAAAAAAAATAGGATATTCCCATGTCGTTCCATAGGAATAACCAACATTCGTTATCGAGCCATTAGGCGCCGGTTTTTACCAAGTTTCCTGATGCACACAACTGGATAAATGGCATTGCAGCCCCCAGTCCGAAATAGCCAGCTCGATGCACGGGATTGGAATAATGATTAAAAGGGAAAGCCATTTTCGACCATGTACAGCATATGTTCACAATATGATAAGACCTATATATGGTTGACCTCAGATCACGACGATGACGTGTTCGAGGAATATTGACAATGGCAGGCTGGAAGACGAAAGGTAATGAGCCTCAAACATTCTACGGATGTGTGCCGACATTTGTGAACTCGCCTATATATACGAAAAGTTGGGGAGATATTGGAAAAATTACGTGGGCCATTTTGAAGCAGCTGAGACTCGGTGAACATATAAAAAGTGTCATTATGGCCAGTAATAGACGTACATCTGAAAGGCCATATTTCAACCAGTAAGAAGACCTGGTATTACATTCTTTCGATTGATATTTATTTTGCGCTTACAGTTGATTTATGTGGAACATGGACTAGATCGGTTTATCCAGGGGGCCCTCAGGCCTGTTTTAAATACGCTCAAGCCAATCCAGAAGCTTTCAAGGACGCATATTTCGAGATTACTTCTGTAAAATTTTACCAGTAGATAGAATATTTATTTCTTCTCTGTATGCTGACCTCCTGGTTTTGCATGGGTACGTGATGTCTCGCTATTATGTTTTAGCATTTATCCCTGGGTTTCTTTTTCATGATAACTATAATTAGTTAACAAGACGCCTTACAAGACAAAAGGGTACTTCGTATTCTGTAATAATGCTTCGTCACGGTCTCAGTCGAGTCAGTGGGGATTGGCTTATGAAAGACTCATTTTGAACCCAGTGTTCCACGATGGACTTCACCAGTGCAGGTTGATCGCGTACAACCTGTTAAGTACTCAATCCTCAATCTCCATGAAGATTCATATGAATGAAATACGACGTACGAAATGTCCAGCTTCTGGAATGAAGATATATGTAAAATTTCCTGCGCCCTTTCCTACCGAGCGAACAGTAGTATTAGGCACTATCCCATTTTCCCAAATTAAATCTTCGGCATTTAAGAAATCCAGTTGGAAAGGAGTTTGAAGCAGCTTAAGCTTAAATAAGAAGATCATTTATTTTCTGAATTCGTGACAATAAGCAACGCAGACGCACCGAGGAGAAAGTACCCGGCCAAGCGCAATTCCCATCTTCAGCTCCGATATAGTCTTAAGAATGATTATGAGACCTAGCAAATTTGAAAGGAGTAGATACTTACGGAGCAATCTGATTCCATCTCGCAGCAAAGGCGGGAACATAAGGTGGTGCGGTTGGACTCTGGAAATAAAGATCATGATATCAGTTTACGGTCGACGACAATTACTCGAAGACTATAACGTACTGATCACCTGCCGAATGAAACTCTTCAAAGACTTCATCGCTGAGTGTAACATATTTTATCTCATCCGGTACTCCAAGCTCTCGTTTGATAGTCGCGTTATTGAACGTATCCGAGATCCATGTGAAGTAGGGAAAGCAGTCTCCCATATCAGGGTAAGTTGCACACTATATCAATAGTTAGCATCCCATAGAAAATTATGCAAGGAAGGACTTACCTTCTTTCGTGTGTCCTCCATAACGGTTCCGTGCGTGCTACCAGCATTTAATCTAGCTTTGCAAAGATTGGCCGCTGCTACACGATTTTCCACAGTCGGGATTTCGAAAGCAAGTTGCGTGGATTCTAAGCGTTCTGGGAGGATTGTGTAAAGTTCTTGGCAAGTGGTTGAGTTATGGACTTGATGGAGGACGCAACGATAATGTAAAGTCCAGCGGAAATGTGAGATGGGATCCTGGAGAAAAATGGACCGTCAATATGCTCATAAATGACTTGCTTACAGAATAGGGGTTACTGAGCATAATAGATTCCAAGTTGATATGTTTTGCGCCTGGCTGGCCCTTTCCTTTTTGCAATGGCTTTGTTCTCGAGGTTTATGACGGTTGCGATATTCGGACCATAGACACCTCCGTATGAACCACCTGATATAATGAACTTATTCCTGATATGGATAATAATGAACATGATACTCCAATGACTGAAGAGCATCATAAAACCTTCGCTTACTTCCTCAAGTTCGGATATAATACGAAAAACTTCTGGAGAAAATCGTATACGTCCACGGTAGCATCACGACTGTTATTCACTGTTGTGCCATAAGAATACCCTACGCCAATCGGCTGGAAAAAAATGAATTTATCTGCTTGACAGGGTTTGAAGAATTAAGAAACCTTACGTGGTCCAAGGCGAGAAAATTAAAATGCTCAGTCCAACGGTTTCTGTTGAATATTATGCCCTTCTCTGAAATACCGCATGGTGATTGTCCAGAAACGGGGCTCATAAGACCACTTGTACCAGGCCCTCCACCAATCGTAAGACTGTCATACTTATTAGTGTGAGATAAAAATATTTTTCGTAGTCATGTACATTACAGGTGCATTTTCAGGGGTCTGTTCAGCCTCAAAGTACCTTGGATGCAGACGTCAGTGTGAAATAAAGGCTAGAGCACTTGTTTAAAGGTGAATCACCAAAAGAATGATCGTTTGGGATTCTTTGGGGTATCTCCTTTCAATCCTATATGTCCTGAATGAGATGTTGATCCGCCATTATGGGCAGAGCAAGTAAAGTTAGGAGTCGCTACACTTGCGAAAAACGAGCCCAAAGAGTAGGATGAACTTTCAGGCTTGCTTATCGTGCTAAACAGGACAAGTGATCCTATAAGAGAAAGCAATAATACAGTGAATACGTGCTTAGATGGGCCTTTTCTTCGTGTCGCGGGATCCTCCTGAATAGTGGGTAGGATTGCGCTCGGCATCGTGTACTTCGCGCCCGTACAAGGAGATATAAGACTTGATTTCACGGGCTCCATGTCAGGTTCTGCCACAGGATTAGTCAAAAGGAATACGAAGGCGAAAGTATACTTACTTTTCCTATGTCAGATGAAGAGTAGTAAGTACTACTTAGTACCAAGTAGTGGGACAGAGATGGTACCTGGAAATATCATCGTTTAAAAGATATCGATTAACTGCGCTATGTTCCACATGACTCCCGTCCGATATATCGTGAGATGGTTGAATTACATGAATAAACAATCCGGGTTGTTGGCGTTGTGCGTTGTCAGGAGGTGACGCAGCTTGCTGACTAAGGAGAATAAATTTGTTTTCCTGGCGATAATATTACTGCAAACTGCCTTCTAACCTTTATAATTTTTCTAGTCTAAAAAACCAAGCCTGAAAATATTTCCTGTGTAGCACGACATGACTACAAAAGCCTGAGCAGAGCTTGTCATCAGGACTCATCACACCTTAGTAACGGCGCGGATAAGTATTGACGGTAAACCTTCAGGGAAAATCGGAAAAATATGTGGCAATTTATTCAATCATGATCAAGCCTACAAGGAAAACGAGAAACACGCAGTATAATTATACATGTCCAATATTACAAACATCTAGAGAACAAATTCGGTAAGCAATTGTCGTGATGGTGGTGGGAAAACATAAGCAAGAAGATAGAGTACGCTGGGATACATTGAAGCAGGATGTCGCGGAAAGATATGAGATGATAAGCAGTATTTGAGATGATGAGATGATGATAGTAGTAGCAAGTTGATAAGCAGGATAGTTGATAGGGATGGACGGTGTCGATATTGTAGATGAGAGAAGAGTGTCGTTCTTGTAAGATGATAGTAACGAGATAAGAGTCCAATCGTTAAGTCGTAAGGTGTTCGTCGTTCGTTAATCCGTCTGTCCGTTTGTCCGTTCGTACAGCGAATCAAGGAATTCGGGTAGTGGCGCCACGCCTGCCCTCACGACGTTACATCTTCGTCTTTTGGTCCTTGGTCTTCTGGTATTTTCCTAATTTCTTCGTGGTTTCGGTCTTTCTTTCCGTCTTGCTCTCCCATTCTGTGATTCGGTGATTTGGAGGGTTCCGGGGATGGGGGGTCGGCATGTCCGGCTTTGCTGTTTGGGTTTGTATGTTCATGTGGGTTCGAATGTTGGAGTTCTTCCTTTGTTCCTTGGTGGTGTCGGCGTGTGTGCGCTTGTGATCTCCATGTGTCTCTGTGGATCGATGGAAGACTACGCAATAGGCTTACGTTTTGTTTTTCGTTGCCTGTTGTTTCTTATTCTCTGCCTTGTGCCTTTCTCGGTTCTCTTGTCTCTTTGTGCATTGTCCTGCCTGATGCATTAGGCATTCTGCCTCCTGTCTCTGGTCGGGTGTGGTTGGGTCTTGTGTTTTATCTTTTGGGTCGTGTTTCGCGTTTCGTCTTTCGTTGTTGGGCGTCGTGAGATGTGGCGTTCCGTCGTGCCGTTCCGCTCTGCGCTTCGCGTGGTGGGTTTTGCTTTTGTTCTGTGCTGCGAGGGCATGGTCTTCTTGGCATTGTCGTTTCTTTGGTCGGGGACGGTCGGGTTTGGCTTTGCGTTGTCTCTCGTGTTGGGTTGGGTGGGGTTGGTATTTTCTTTGGTTGGTGTGTTTTGTTTTGTTTTGTTGTGTGGGTTTGTTGTGGTGGTGTTGTGTATGGTGTCGGCCCGAGCGCGAGGGGGGGGGAGTGTCGGTGGGTGTGGGTGTGGCAGGGGCGGGTGTGGGGGGGGGAGGCGAGTGTGGTGTGTGGTGGGGGGGTGTGTTTTTTTTTTTTTTGGTGTGCTTTTAGAGCGTGTTTTTGGTGTGTATGGGTGTGGGGGTATGGGCTGTGGGTGTGGAGAGTGTGGTGTGAGAGGGGGTGGGTGTGTGGGGGGGGCGGAGGGGGTGTGGTGTAGGGGTATCGGGCGGGGGTGTTGTGTGTGTGGCGAGCGCGGCGTGTTTTGTGTATGGCGTGTTGTGGGGGTTGGGGGATTGGGGAAGGGCGGGAAGGGAGGGGAGGGTTCCAGGTTTTGGGTTCGTTCTTGGGGGGTTGTTATTGGATTGGAGTGTTGGTTGGGTTAGGGGGGGAGGCTTTTGGGCCGGCGTTTGGTTCTTGGGGTTCCAAGGTTAAGGGGGTTCCCTTGGTTGTGCCTGGGTTTTTTCCTTTCAATTCGGCCAATTGGGGGTTACGGCCCGGACCCGGCGGTTTTGGGTTTTTTGCGTGTGCGAGGACGTTCGTTGGCGGTGCTGGGTACGCATGGCACGCTGAAGAGTTCCTTGCTTCGACGATATAAGGCGAAGGTCTCTTCTTCGGAGCCGTAGCACGCTTGAAAGGGGCGACAGCAGGAGTTGGAGAGGTTTGGGAGACCGTAGAGGACGCAACGACCGCTGGAGCTTGTGGGACGGCGAATGTAGCTGCTGGGAACGCGAAGAGGTCGAAATCGGCGGCGGTAACGGGTCCCGGGGCACCAATCCTCTGCTGGATACCCGTAGAATGTGCTTGAGGAACAGCCTGGATAGATGAAAGGTCAGAGAAAGCGTAAACGTACAAAAGACCGACTAACTTCTACTTACCTGAGCTCCAATGATCGTTCTACTGATAGCATTAGGCAAAAGAGCATCAAAAGAAGCTATTTTAAACTGTAAGGAAGAAAATTGAGATGCTGAACGTTGTTGAACGAATGGAGATACTTACTGAAGTGCAGTCGTTGCCCACTGCAACCATGTTCTCCTCAATAGCTTCGAGGCCAAAATTGTACATATTGTAATCCTCGACATTCCAGTTAACATCCCCACCATTGTTGTAAGTCGAAAGATGAGCATGAGTCGGTGGAACCGTAGAGTTCAAGTCCAAGTACGTTCGACGCCGAACCGATGTGAGCGTCTATGGACGTGATGGACAAACAGGCTGGAGTCAAAGCCGTCTTAACGTGAGCGACGCCCGGAGTAAGAGGCCTTTTATCGGTTTTGAGCTCGAAAATGCCTGCGTTACACGTTACACGACCTCAAATAGCACTACACCAAGGGGGTGCGTGACGTGTGACGCAGAGTTACGGTCGCATTAGTACAGTACTCGGCGAAACTTCCTTACTCTTTTCGCAGGTTACTTGTGTATCGATAAACTGTTGATTTTGGCTTTCTTGAAGTCGAACAAGCATTGAATCAAGGCATCCAACTGAGGAGAGTATAAAAGTGTAACTTAGTGTCCAACACGAAGTGGTGACAACTCATGTATAAGTACCTATAAAAGCGTAACTAAATACATGATAAGCAAAGTGAATATAAGTGTAATAATAAAACAGGCATACCTTAGCGTCCAACACGAAGTGGTGACAACTAAGGTATCCTGGGAAAGTAATACGAGTCTTATAACTGGAGTGAAAATAAATGAATCTCCGACGCATACATGTAAGCTACGAGAGTCCATATGAGTAAGAGAAAATAGAGCGGGAGCAATAGAGGCGCGAGTACATGTTGTCCCGCCAGTCGGTACACTAGGCATATACTTCAACAGAGAGGTCAAACCGTCCAGAAATTCCTTGGAAAATTCCATCTTGAAATGGAGTTGAGTGTAAAAAGCGGGGCATTTGCGCAGAATTTTGCTGGTAGTGGTGGTGGTGTGGTAGCGGAGAGAAATAGAGAGCTGCTACTGGGAAAACAGGCAAAGCATATATGCCGCAAGCAGCACAGCCACCGACCGCTCTCAATTAACCCATTAAATAAAATGATATTTGTTCTCATCCCATCAATATAGGTTCATTACAATCTATACCTTATTTCTAGAAAGCATTCTTGCTTTCGTACCACTTCGAGTCCCATACGCCAGCTGACAAACCCTGGATTCAACCACCACCGAGTCACTGCGCAGACGGCGGGACAGAAACCTTTCTCCCTGTCCAGATCTGGTAGTTCAGTTGGTGGAACGTCTGCTTAACACGGGGAGGTCGTCGGTTCAAGTCCGGCCCAGATTATTAAAGCTTGCAAGTTAAATACTTTTTTAATCAGCTTACAATTGTTATTATTACCGACAAGGGTGTCCCAAACACTCTGATGAAATTGGATAAAGAATTTTACATGATAGGATCGGCATATGAAAAAGTTAACTGCGAAAGTGAGAAAGAGAGGACATCGTAATGGTAACAAGCCTTGTGACCAAAACATTAGACGACAACGTAGTACTGGAATTATAAGGCATCAGAATAGTAATGATTTAGCTGAGTGAGAGTCATGAGATATAGTAGTAGTCTGATTCGGTCGTGATTTATTCTGCATAACTCGAGGGGAATTTTGAGAGTCTAATAGGGTTTTTAATCCGATACTTTAGACGAGGCGAGATGTAACATACCTAATAGACACTGACCCCATCTTCATTTACTTGTGATTGTTCTATAGCAGAAAAAGAATGAGGAAGAATCTCTACCGGGTCTTCAGCCTGTCCGTTGAAATCGTTCAAAGCTTCCACAAGAGAATTGATCTGCTTCCCATATGAGCGGGCAGGTGCAGACAGTTGGAACGGAACCAGGCGTGATTGGAGGGGAATCGAGGAACGACTCAAGGGACGGTATAAAATGCTCAAAATGCTTGCATTCCCGTTCGATGGCAAGAAATCTTCCGAACTAGTAGATCTTCGAATTAATGAATAAAGGTTTAAAAAGGGTATGCTTATAGCTGATGTGTTCGATAAGAAATAACGTCCAAGTGGTCCTACGGCAACTAGTCGCAATAATGGGAAACAAAGCCAGAAAGGGGATGCCCATCTAAGCAGCTCAGGTCGGAAGGAAAGGAGTATTTTGAGTTCTCCATGGTGAGGACACTCGGAAGAACTTCCTTCGAGAATAAATGTTTCTCCTTTTGCTTCGAAGTCTACGTAGACTGATACGATCTTGGGCAATATCTCCCTAACAGCACGTGAGTGACAGAAGTTCGCCAGATTAGCTTCTGTCATGCAGAGCTTTCTTGTTTGGTAATGAAATTGCGCCACGTTCGAAATCACAATCGACCTGAGTACCGGAATCATTGTGGATTGACTTGATGTCATAACTTTGAACACCTCAAGCCTTGGCAAGATAATAGGTTGGAAAAGCATTTGGCTGGCGATGTCCATATCATATTGGAGTGCATCTTCGAGAACGATCTCGACGAGAGTGGGATGTGAAGAAAGGATAGAAAGAAAAGCTGCTAGAGACATGTTTGGCGTGATGCTGGCGGGGGTAACCGAGAGAGCTCGAAGTGCCGTGCCTAACCGATATGCTTCGGGCGGCCAGTAACCATACCAATAAACATCAGCGAGCTGAGGGGCATGGTTTGCAAAGAGATTGTTCCTCATTAGTTTAGTTTGGAATGCTTCCTTGATTGTACGTTGTACAAAATCCCATTCAAAGGAGCTTATGTCGATATAGCATAATCGGAGTTTATAAGGCTGGGGAACGTTGTGTTGGTCGAGAAGAAAATCGAGTAACTTGGTGGTATATCGGTGGGACGGAATGAGAATCAGTCTTGTGACTCGGGCAATATAATCTCGAGGTTGGCGATGATCACCGAAAGGTTCTTTTTCACGTTCCGGGGAGGGTTGGTATAACAGCATATTGGCAGCCTTCTCGCAGGGTGGTTATCGACCGGAGAACCATCTAGCGCTAGTTCCGGGACATCTCGTTACCATCCATGGTCAAATACTAAATCGACCTCCATATCTTGCGGAAGAGTCTCGATGTGCCTGCGGCACATCTCGAAAATACTCAGGTAGTCCAGATGGACATGGGTCCAAAAGAAGGGGTGACCATTGACAACGCAAGCCCATCTATTGCAAACTTTTGATAGGGTAAAAATTAAGCAAGGATCGTAGAACTGGAATTCGACGGTCGTCTTTGAAGGCTCTCCTATACGCGCGCGACGTTGACCAATTCCTTTGAAGATAATTAATAGAACGTCATCGGATAAACTTTGTATGGTAGTCCTGCAATGTATAGGTATCAATGACTGGAGGAATGAATATATAACGATATGCGTCGCCGGATTACATTCTAGTATGCAGCGTCGAATTTAAAGCGTGAATACTTAGTACGAGTACGTTTGTCAACAGAGCTTGATAGAATCCCAGAAGACGCGAGGTTTTGCTTCGCTAGTAGTGGATATGGGGTTGGGTCGAGATGGAGGAGGGATTGAAAGAAAGGTGTACTGAAAGAGGACCACCCCGAGCGTCTCAGCTAATACGACCACCGCCGGACGCACCGGTGCGATAGCCCGTGATTATATAATCTTGATAAGATTTTCTACATGACCCAAAATGGAAATATATAGAGCTCAACTCCGTCTGCTTTCTTTTATTTCCAAATGATCCATAACTGACAACTTCGAAAGTGAATGTTCAATGGGATGCTGTATTGTTGAAACAGAGCCCGAAAAATAATACGTATTCGAGCTAATGAGGTAGTAAAATGGTATCATAACATCAATCCGAAGGCTTCTTGCAGAGGCTATGTGGTGTAGTCGTTAGTACCTGTCGCTTATGTATCGGTTATGCTATTAACCATGGTTCAATTCTTGTCCCTCTGTGTTTTATATCACACATTTTTTTTTAGTTTCAATATGTCTTCAATGCAGTGAGTTATCCCTTCAGCACACATGTTTGAGTATTATTGACTACATTTAAATAGATAATTTATTGGGGACACATATTTAAGCTGAACACCATAATAATGGAATAAAATAAAATCTCTTAGCTAAAAGACATAGGAATCCACTCAGTTTCCAACTCTGAAGGCGCTGCTCACTGACTTCGTGACTCGAAACCGTCTCAAAACGCACTAAAAGTCTGATAACGTTTAGCGATCAGGTTATCAGACATTAGACGCCGTATTTGTCATCCGGATGCGTCCGGTGGTGGTCGTATTGGCCTTAATACCCCGAGCCCATACTAGTAGGAACCCACAAGTCGCTTACATCAGGATGCCACGACAAAGGTTGAGCCAACTCGCAACTTGTAACGTACAAGCAAAGTCAAATTAATTCACACTTTAATGTACGTCATTTATAAATTATCTTTATATTTATTGATTCTAAATGACACAATTAGGTGTTGAGATGAGGAGTGATTCAAGCCTCACCCGGGATAGCAGTGGACCCTCGCAAACGCGCAGGGTTTCTCATTCAACTAGCTACGAATTAAATACATCGAGTTGAGGCACAAAAATGAATAGAACGGAACCATACAACTCGAGAACAAAAACAAAATGTACCTGTGCCGAGCAGCTGATAGCTCTGCATATAAGGCACCGGAGCTTGTGCAGTACTTGCTCGTACCTTGCTGCGCCGCTTTCCATATTCTAACATTAGGTACTATGATGGACGATCCCAACATACCCACGAAGTACCCGCCCTGTTCCCGGCGAAGACTAGCAATATTATGTGCTAACTTGTCGCTAGAACTTGCCTTCCAAATCCTCAAAGAAGTGCCAGTCGGGTACTCTCAGACCGCGGAAAGTATGATGTATGTTTGTCGAGCTTTATTCAAGGCGGGTGCTACGAACTTCTACCACACGATTGTGCTTCGTACCGACATGCAGCTCCATCGTCTCACCGTTACACTCTACTATAGCAAACGGAAAGATATTCACCAGAGATCCATATACAGAATTCATCTGTATGATGATCGCAATAGTGGTCCGGAATGGTGTTACCTAATTCCCATGGAGCTATCGTACTGGAATACCTCTCTACGCCAAATATGTCCATTATTGCACGTTCTCTCTCGGTCCAAGCATTACATTTAATTATACTTCGAGGCCAATGTTTAAATCGTTTGGACATCTTCGGGGACCGGGATTTCTCAACTCTGGCTCATTTGATTATCTCAAACTCAGGCTTCTTTGCTGCCAGGACGGTATCTGACGCCATAACCAGGTTGCATTCCTTCGGAGTCGAGAGCTTGAATATGCTCCCATTTCTTACCCATTTGGCTATTCCGTTGAAAATTTCTCGACATCATCATGCATTTGAGGTTGAACGCACGAAGCCCATTCTAGCCTTTTCCCATAATATTGGCCCTTCACTCCGGTTGATTGTGTACATGGTTGAATGTTTTTGCACTCCGAGGGGTTCCTCACAACCAGCCTTTTATAGGGATGAGGTCTTGGATCGGCTCGCATTATTCGTTGAGGATACGCGCTACGTTGTAATGCCTCGTATCCCATTCTCGGCCAGAACCTTCGTGGCAAATTCAGATCCTCTAAATGCCTCGCGTTTGTTTCTAAGATGTTCACACTATATCAGACACTGATATAATGAGAGTAAGCATATCATTCTCACCTTGCACTGATAACAGATATTGCCGTGGCTGGAGCACCTTGGGAGCACCATCGTTTTGGTCCGAAACTTCAAATCTGGGGAAATGCTGTCCCGGGACAGGACGGGACGGGACAGGACAAAAATAATCGACACAACGGGACAGGAAAGGACCGGACAGTCGAGGACGACATCACAGACTGAGGATATATATCTCGCTTTCTTCAGCAAGTCAGGAACAAGATACTCTAATGTGTTGGTGGAATGCAGGAATGGGGAAATTGAACTCATTCAAGTTGTTTATTGTCGTTTGCAGTAGACCTTGCGGTAACATTCCCACGGTCTTTTTCCGCGTGCTCCCTAGTAAATATTCTTTCCTTTTATTCTCGCTCATCCGCTCAGTATTTAGCCTCCATCAAATAATACAATTATATTTCTATATACCTAAACCTCCGAGGTCAAACTATGGAGGAGCTATGGTCGTGGATGCAGTGGATGCAGCGGAATGTCAGTGACAGCGGAACGTGACAGGACCATGTCACGTTCACTGGACCTAATTACATTACGTAACGCCGCTGATGTAAGGACATAACACCAGTTATGCTCCGTCATCCTCAACAATACGTTCAGTGGCCACCATGTCTCCTGTCACGACACCACAACCTCCTATCGGTCACGTACACTTGGTGTTATATCCACCTCAGTCTCAGTCGCCGAATGCCGAATCCGAAGAGAAATTCTATCTCGAGATACCCGTATCGTTCATCGAACAACACTACCGCTCACCTCTAAAATTTCTCTTATACCTGGGTTGGTGTATTCTGGGAACACATGGTGATTTACGGGATAGTCAACGTCGGGAAGTTCGCTTGGATGGACAACTGCTGAAACGTGGAACGTATTACTTTCAGCCAAAAGAGACGGGTGCGTTATTTCCATGACCTAGTAGGGGGACCTGAAGCTGATTATGGCATTATAATAGACAACATCTTCAAATATGCCGTCGATCTCGAAGTCATCCAAGCCAGGAGCGCGTTTAAGTCATCTGCGAGTAGTTCCAGAGATTCCAGTTTCCCTGTGAATCTACGTGAACGCGATGGAGTCTGCGTATTCACTGGTGGTGATTTCGGTATGAAAGGGATTCATATTATCCCACATCGCAAAGGGGATGAGGTATGCGACCCTTTTCTCTTTCAAGGATCAATACTGATTAATCAACTTTTATTCCCAGTGGCTCGAGCTCATCATCGCGAATCGTCCCAATGATGAGCCAGTGATCGATATGAATGGTATCGATGACATCCAGAACGGGATGATTTGCTGCGAACAAATCCATGTCCTCTTTGACTTAAGAAAGGCCTTGATACTGAAGGTATGTAGATATTTAGATTAATACTCCTAATTATGTTATCTTCTAAAGTAGTCCCAGACTCCGAATCCTGTTCTGGAAGAGGATGATGTAGCACCTCGCTGCCAACGCTATTTGCCAATTCCGCCAAGTTGTAGCTATCCTTCCGACTCGCGTCACACCTTTCAACTCTTCGAAACACCAACCAATGCCACCGACCGCATCATTACACCAGATAACAATGATGCCACGTTCCTGACATCTTCCATGCTTCCCAAGCCATCTGGCCTGTTGCTTAACTACAACTATGGGGCTGTCGCAGTGAAGCGCTGGGGTCGGAACATTTCGATATTTTCAAAACGTCCCGGAATTCTTCGTCCCAAGGTGGTGACACCTGCCATGGGTCCCACCAAAACGCCAAGCCTGGCAAATCGTGAGAAGTTCGCTAAAAAGCGCAAGCTACGGGAGACAGGTGGACAAGAGGAGGCTGGTGCTTCAGGTACTGTGGAGGAAATGCAGGATTCTGATCAGGAGTGGGATGAGGACGATGTCATGCTTTACTTCTGGGGGAACTCTAGAGCTGCAAGGGAGAGGCATGAGAGTAAGCAGCAAGACCACAAAGATTTTATTGAAGATTGGAAATCATCTGTTCTTGTGGAATAGTCAATTGCAAGTAGCTGCTTTGAATTATATAGTACTCTATCGTCATTACTATCTGGCCGTCCTTTTACATGTTTCTACCTTTCCTCAAAAATACTGATGCTTTCTTGGTCTTCTATATGAACATTCAGATCTTTTTTTGCCTGAGTTGTAAGTACACCTGCACAGTGTGGGGTGGAGTTAAAGGTTGACTAATGAATCAAGATTGTTCTGATGATTGTGATGTACCCTATTCCATACTCAAATGAAACAATGTGTGAATATAGGGGATGCTGTTGAGATGAGATACTCATTTCTCACCCGTGAGATAGCAGTGGACCCTCACAAACATGTGAAGTTTCTTGTTCAGCTAACTAGGTTTGGCACAAACCCCGCCGGGCACACACGCCCGCGCAGCGGGGGTTTGATACCAGGTCTAACTTTGCATCGGGCTATGGGGAGGTAGATTTCTTTCCCCTATATCTTCTGTGCCTCGATCCTGTTTTGGGTTATTTTTATTTCAACGGCATATTATAGATACACTATATACAATTGTTTTCTGATTAATGAGTATGATGTCAATATCATTTGTTTGAGCAGGAGAGACGATGCGTGCTGTGCAGAGAAGTTGTAGTGAAATTGTATTTGTGGGAACGTGGAAGTCGTGGTGAGTCACGTGTTCCACTTAGATATGCGGTGCGCAATAAGCTTCTGCAAGGTCAACCACTTTTGAAAATGGGACACTTCGTGGAAGTCGTGGCCAGGTAGCACGAATTTTTTGCGTGAATTTCGGTGTTTTGTGTTTTCTCGGCGTCTCAAAACTGACGGAGACTGCCAGTGGGTAATAGTGGAATTTAGTGGGGATGAGGAAGATGGAGGACAATGCAGTGTGGACATTAACATGCTGAAGGAGGAAGGAGAGCAAGTTTTGTTCCGTCTCTGTATAAAATGTACAACTCCTGTCTATTGAAGTTAAGCTAGGACAATCCATAGCCAATTTCTAATGAGATAAGAAAATTAGCCACCCAAACCATAGCCCCAGCATATGGCGCACTCTGGCGCTAGGTATCTGGCCAATGTCCTGGACAGTGAGAACGGAGAGGATATTGTCTGGCAGCTTGCAGAGTACTTTCAAAAGTCAAGTAACAGGCGACTTACACACATAATTTCTCTCATACACTATATTCTAATAAGCTCATCTAGGATCCAGGAGGGGTAGGGAACACTTCAGCTATAGACCTGATCTATTTCAAATGAATGATGACTCGGAAAGGCAAATTCAGAAACATAATTATTATTACCATTTGCTATCGAGGTCTAAAACGGTTCCCTCCACTAAATCTTCTCTGTATATTTGAACAACCCTTACCCTGTTTAGAATTAATAAAGCTATATGTTCAGTAATATTATTGAAAGTGCTGTAAAGACGCATCAGCTCGAAAGAGGTCTTGTATTGCGGCTCTCGCACTATCTATTAACAGGACACGTTATTAGGAGTCGGTGCAATATATCTTCATTTTATAAATCATGTAAGTCTAAGTACCTAAGTACTCAAACATTATGAAAACTTTTAGTTTTTAATCCTCTTGAAGCTTTCAAGACCTCATGGAATTCATTTTTTAATTTCCAGAATTTTCCAAAAACCAGTTCACTTGTTGCTACATAGAGTAATAGTACATTTTCTCACCCTCGATCGTTAATCCAAAGATGAGTCATTCTTGCTGCAGGTTCTTAGAGCAAGAAAACATCCTGCTTTGCTACATTATTATATAGTAAAAACGATAATATTTAGAAGTTTAGTAGAGTATATTTGAATAAAATAGTAATAAAAACATATTGCTTACTATGTGTGGCCCTGGGTGTCATGCTGCAATGACCACGATTGTTGCTCCATCAGCAAAGTTGGGCAATCCTACAGAGAGCTATATAGCCTATATAGCCTATATAGCATCTGTAGCTCTGTAATTTAGGTACATCTACGCTAGAAGACTATAGCAACTCTAGCATGTGCATTATTCATCGTGTTTCTCTCATAGGTAGGTGTATGGGGTATGTTGGAAGGTCTTTTAGGATACTATTCCAGGAATATCACATCAAAAAGCTCGCTTTCGAAGCGCCAGGCCTTGTAACATGGTGCGCTATGGAACGCTGCTACAGAAAAAAACAAGTGCCTTGCCAACTTTCCTGATGTCGTCGCTGCTTCTAACAATGACAACAACCTACTACACAGCCACAAGCCGCCATGATGGATTCAAAATAAACTTGAAGTGTCACAATTATGGATATGTCAACTAGAATCTAGCGAATCCAATGATATAAAAAAATGTTGGGTCCAGCTTTGTCAGTAACCAAATTAACTGACATCCCGCACTGCTCAATCTGCTTCTTATCCGATGCCCATCATGGGAGAACCCCAGGACAAGTCTCCAGGGTCATACCTAGGTGCCATGCCTTCTTCCTCAACCCAAAGTTGATTACCTGAACCACACTGACAGTGCCAACACAACGACAACTTGACTAGACAGGGTTTGCAGCAACTACAGAGGCAACTGGTGCTGAGTTCTGTTGTGCTTCTGTTGCTCGGTAGGACCCACTTCTATCATCACTCCACAGTGGGTCCTACTGAACGACAGAAGCGCACCAGAACATGGCAGTAGTAGTTCCCTGTCGGTGCTGGATAACCTGGCCATTGGCCACTTTTTGCACATTGACACAACACAAGAGACAGAGAGTGGTGTGGGATTAGCAAATGAAACTGGACCCACCTAAATGAATGCCGGGAAAACCAAGCAACATAGGGGGGATAAAAGAAGCTAAAGGTAAGGAGTTCAGTGTTAGTATCAAGTGCAAGTCAATGCCAGGAGGTAGGGGATGGGAGACTTGGAGATGGTGGTGGTGAGAGGGAAAGGAGCAATGTCTGAAACGCTGTCCCCTCATCCCCCATTTATAATATCTCGGACCCTCATCACGTGAATTTGACCTGAACCTTATCCTAGGGGTTTGAAACTTACTTGTAAGGTTGGTTGGGATGGCCCCTAGCCTCAGTAGGTTGGTCATCATTTGTCATGGATTGTGTCCGCCGTCTAGATGATGGTTAAACTCCTGTAGAGGTGTTGAATGATGGGAAACTGACATATTACAGTGTAAACACGCAACTGGATAAATGGCATTCCAGCCCCCAGACCGAAATAGCCAGCTCGATGAACGGGATTGGAATAATGATTAAAAGAGAAAGCCATTTTCGACCATGTAAAGCATATATTCACAATATGATAAGACCTATATATGGTTGACCTCAGATCAGGACGATAGCGTTTTCGAGGAATATTTACAATGGCAGGCTGGAAGACTAAAGGTAATGAGCCCCAAACATTCTACGAATGTGTGCCGATATTTGTAAACTCACCTATAGATACGAAAAGTTGGGCAAATGTTGGAAAAATTATTTGGACCATTTTAAAGCAGCTGATACTCGGTAAATATATAATAAGTGTCATTATGGCCAGTAATAGACGTACATCTGAAAGGCCATATTTCAACCAGTCACATAATGAAAGACATTGGCCTATACTTATCCATTGCGTCAATCCAGGGTTAAATGCGACGGTCATCATATAAATAGGTGACAGAAAATATGATAAGGAATGTATCCCAGGTACTAGCAATTTGAATGAAAAAAACAGAGGGAAGTGAAATACCGTAGGAACACCAAAAGCGTCATAAAGAGGTTCAACCTATGCGCCCAAAGTGACGAACCTAGTTCATAGCGGATGTCCGAAAAGTGCATGCTAAGGGTGGTCTAGAGAGCTGAGGGAAATTACCTTGTCATCAAGGTTAAGGCTAGGCCTTTTTTAGACATGAAATGTAGACAGGCGGGCACTATAGTACTGACCATGATCGTAAAGGCATGACGCAAGGGCGACAATTATTAATATAGTGTGATCTGGCGGATCAGAGGTAGATTGAGTAAGCGCAGAAGGGAGGAGGTATCACATACAGTGGTATTTGTAAATACATAGGAGCGGATTATGCAAGGATTGTGTGTACAGCGGTAACTGAGAAGGGGTGAAAGATATACTGTATTGTGTACATCCCGCAAACATCCCGTATATTTATGACTGAGTTCAGCTGCCTGTCAGAACTATACGACTCACGAGTACCTTTGAAGCACTCACACTCATTCATTTTTTGACAGGTTAAACCAAGTGTTTTCGCTTTGGGGTAAACAGGTAAATCCGCACGGAAGCCTGCAGCAACCACGTACTTAGCAGCGCTGTTTTGAGTGAATAGCAGCTGGACCCGTCCCCAGTACGCCCATGGCCAGTGTACCTTGGCTAGCCTTGATGACCAAGCCAACTCTGAAAGGGAAACCAACACTTCGAATCATAGTCGAATTGACATTTTTTTTTGATTGAAATGACAAATAATCCCGTATGAAACGGGGTCCTGATACAGCTGTGAAATGAGCTTAATATGAGTTTGTGTTGAGCGATCGTAAAGATGATTTGTTTGTAAACATATCGCTACTTCGAGGGAATGCAAAGCGTCGTCAAGAGAGGAAGGAAGAAGAGGAAGGAGTTGACTCGACAAGCGCTCGTACGCTCGTATGACCGATATATTCGACTGTGGGAAGTTCGCAGTTAGAGATTCTTCGGTGGTGGCGAAGCATTGTCGTATACGTGAAACTATCAGACTAGTGTATCATTAAATAAAGTTATGTGTAGGATCAGCATAATTATTTTGCACGATAAATTGGGAGAAAATTCTTTGCTGACAGTATAGCCTAGGGCTGCTAAATGATTTGAGGCCATACTTTAACTTCCTTTGCTTTAACTACAAATATATACCCTTTCCGTCAGGTTCTCGCTATGCTGGTCAACGCAATCGGCGTGGTCATGGAGCTCCTAGCCGTGTCACAGCGTTGCGAAGCCTCGCGCAAACTCAACACTATCCGGCATCCCATTATGCCAGTCAAGGATAAGGTTACACTATAAGATGTCAGAATGATTTATGGAAATTACTAGCCATGAATGAGATCTCACCCAATGCAAAAGCGCTTGAGGGAGGGAGGTGCGAACTGTAGGCCAGGAAAAGTCATACTTAAATGTGGGTATATATGTATTTGAAGAAAGTCAACTCACCAATAATAAAGAGGCATTAAGCATATGCGTGAGACATATTACTACAAAATATCGACTTCCGTCTTTCTTCATACTCTCGAGCAATCGGAGACTATTGACATCGCATACTGGTAAGAAAGAAAATACTAAACTTGTAGAATGAAGAATGTACTTACTTTTTAAATTTCATACATTTGTAAACCGTAAATGCGTAGATGATAGCGTCTCCTACTAGTGCGGATATCCAAAATCCAGCTATAAAAAGGTAGTAAGTTAGTAATGAGTTTTTTTATGATGGTAAAAATGAGGGTACTATCTCGCTGAAGACAGTGTGGCGGTGTCTCCGTGAAAAGGCACGCTAAAACCCTCGATTGGAAGCGGTAAAAATGGTAAAGAAAGAGACTTTACAAGCCGTATATGGTTTGAAATTTATATCTATAATGGATACATTGAGTCAGGAGAATCGATATACTCTAGGATATAATAAAGACTCAACTGGAGTAATTACACCCCACTGCCCAAATTGAACAGGCCATCTCGACAAATGGAATTGGTATCAGAATTACAAGGATACGCCATTTCCGGCCGTATAAGCATATGTCCGTAGTATTAGGAGGCCTATTTACCATAAATCAGGTGAAAATTTGGGTGCTGAGGTCGAGGAAGACTTACAGTGGCAGACTAAACGTGAACTTTGTAATCAATATCAATGAGTCTTATCAGAATAATGAACTCACATATAGACACAAGAAGTTGGGCAAATACGGCATAATTTATTTTGGCCAATGCGAAACAGCTACCGATGGTATTCAATAACCTAAATTAGGCAGGATAACTTTGCAATATACGCACATCTGAAAGACCATAGCTTTATAGAATCAGTGTGTCAAACTAAAGACAAAAGGCATACGTACTGAACGATTCCAGTTCGGATTAAAAGTCGCTGTCAAGAGAGGATTTAAATAGCTCCGCATATATTCTGACAAGGAGCGGCATACCGATTGTTTCGAACACTAAGGAGAGCGGCGTAAAATATCGCAAGAGGAGCTAAATGGATGTAAAAAGATTCAACTTGTGTGCCCAGATGTGACGAAGCTAAATTGATATTAGGGATGTCTGGAAGTATGTATAGCTTTACCGGAAATTACCTCGCTATCGAACGTTAAAGCTAATCACTTCAGAAACGGACAATAGCCGATGAAATGAATGGGATGCACTTACCATGATCATAAAGGCAGGCTGTAAGAGCGGCAAGCATAATACCATATTCATAAAATGCACTGAGAGGGATGGAAACGTGAGCTGACTTGCATGATATATCTTCAAGTTAAGCTTGCATACCGCGGTTGTCGGAAAGGCTCTGGCAAAGAAGGTGAGTTCGGCATAGAAAGAGAAGCACTGGTGCGGACAGTCGCTGCTTCAACTTAAGACGATCTCATCGTTTAAATCGAATATAATATCGATAGTTTCATTGCAGACCCTGCCATTATTAATACGCGATAGCCCGAAATATTAGATTTTTATAAGCAACTTTAAAAAAGATCGCTAAATCCTTTAAGCGTGTTTTGGACTTTACCGATAACAGTGACGGTCAACCAGCGAACACAACGCGTCGATAGGGGCTGTGTAATGTAAGGGGTTTTGAGAGACAGCGGTAGGCTATAAGGTATGTAAGCCCTACTAGTACAGGATTGGACGTAAGGGATGGGACGAACGTGGTTTTGAGTGATGAGTATTATTTGTATAGTACCGTGTTGCGGATTTCCACCTCAAGACGGTCCGAGAAATGAACAATCCCGAGGCTTCCGAGGCATAGACCCTGTAGATAGGTGGCCTGGGCTGGAGGCTATCAATATGCTCTAAACGAAACAGTCACATTGACAGAGGCATTAGCTGTCGTGATATACTGCGGCAACAATTGGAAAGACGTACTGGATGGATTCAGAACGGGGGGAGATATAATAGAGTAAGATCTGGTCGTGATATTCCAGTAGATCCTATTCTTTTATAACTGGCTTTAAGAAGCAGGAAAAGCCTTTAAGCCTGTTTGAAACTCTACCGAGAATTGGCGGTCGCCGAGCGGAGCCCATCGCGCTAGATAATACAGGGTTGGATGTTGGTTGGGTGTAATGATCTTTGGTTCTTGTGGCCCCGCCACGGAGGCCAATATTTTGTACCTTGATAGGCAAAACTGTGTGGCGCCCGGGATAAGCTACATAAGGTTCGATTTTGGCACCCTTTGAAATGATTTAAATGAAGCTGGATGGCTCGGGCGGGAGGGTGTGCGCGCTGGGACTTGGAGATTCGGACGCCACGATAGCTTGTGATGGATTAGGCTTTTCCAGGATTTCCCAAGATTCGAGATCTTCATATCTGATTCGTCATGTGTAAATCATTGCAAATAGAGATCAAATAAGTCACATCATCTACTCAGGAAATTGCCTCGCCATCTACACCTTCACCTACTCTTCACTCCTTCCTCATTCCAGGTCCATCGATGGACAACTCCATAGTATAATAGCTTCCAAACTCAACCTGGTTATCTCAGAACCCATTAACAAGGACATCGTCCCTCATAGGATCAGAGTGATGGCGTTCACGAATGAGAGCTACTAAGGTACGGTTGATTATCTCGCTTACGCCCTAAGTAGTCGACGGTTGCAGAGGAAGCTATATATTAATACAAAGAGATGGCACTTGGAACCTTCTACAAATGCGGCCATCCAATGTATCTGTAAAATAGCGTGTAAACGAGTATAAATTGGTAAATAAATGAAGCCATACCATCTCCGAATAAGTACAGTTGTCTTCGTGAAGAAACAAGTTACAGTCTCGTCGATCACCAGAGGTTAAACTCATGAAGGAAGTTCCACATGAAGAGGCTGGAGGAACAAGCTGTGAAATCGACGCCCGGCCGAATCCACGCGTCCATTAGTCGGTGGTTCGGCACTCGGACTTCGCCAGAGAAAGATATGTAGACACGAAGTCCAGTGACAAATTGAAAAAAGATACAGACAGGGATGGCGACGAGAAAAAGAAAAAGAAAGAAAAAACTGTTATTTCCTGGAATGGAGTGGCGTTGAGTTTGATACTAGAACCTGTTTAACCGGTCCGGAATCAGACTTAGGATACAGTTAGTAAGAGAAATTGAAGTTACGAAATAAAATTTATAGAGACAACTACGTATACAACAATGCAAAACATAGAACAACTAGTACTACTACATAGTAAGTATGTGAAATCGCGTCTGTTAGTTTCTCTCCAAAGGAGGTACTCGTCCGATGAGCCACGAAGAGGCCGACGCTATGCCAAAGGGAAGCCCCTATTCGAATTTTGCACTTGCACTTGGAAGCCCGCAGATGAACACCATCGACGGCAGCTGCCACGTCGAGGTAAGGAAATACCCAACAGAATTGGCCCAAGACGCTTAAAAGACCACACTGCCCTAATGAAAGAAGCTAAAGGTAAGGAATCCAGTGTTGGTATCGAGTGCAAGTCAATGCCAGGAGGTAGGGGAAGGGGGACTCGGAGATGGTGGTTATGAGAGGGAAAGGAGCGATGTCTAAAACGCCGTCCCCTCATCCCCTATTTATAATATCTCGGACCCTCATCACGTGAATTTGACCTGAACCTTATTCTAGGGGTTTGAAACTTATTTGTAAGGTTGGTTGGGATGGCCCCTAGCCTCAGCAGGTTGGTCATCATATGTCATAATTGCGTCCGTCGTCTAGACGATGATTAAACTATCTAGTCTATTAAGTATGGAATCATCAGAGTCTAAGGAAAGGACCGCAAGCGATTTTTAAAACCAAAAGAAAGGTATATTCATTGACAATTTACCATCAAGTTCCTCGAGTTCAAGCTGTAGCTCCGTCTTCTCTCGTTCTCTACTAGTCGCCAAATCAATTAAGTATTCATCATCTCGTCTTGACCATTTGCACTATTTGTAAGCTTATAAATGGAGGTCTTATACGGTAGGCGGGAAGCCCGTGGATGGATTTCAAAATAGCAGGCGTTGTAAGCGCTATCGTCACACAAGCCCATGATTCAATTCCGAGCTATGCCGGTAGTTTTCGATATCCCCATCATAAAAACAGCTCTAATAAATACGAGAAAATATTGAATAAATTCCGGTCAATATATAATCTTCTTATAGTAGCTATTTACCCCCAAATGAGCTCAGAGCCTGTTGGGAGCCTCCAGGACAGCGAAAACAACTTTACTCCCATCATATTCCCACGCTCCAGGTTTGCGAAAGGTTCGTGCTTCTGTAACTTCATATGCTCTCTCCATAGTCCAATCTGTTTCTCTTCACCCCCAGTCTCTATAATATCTATGTTTCTTAAATGTAGATGATGCCCAGTAACCGTCCTTAGGACTCTTTGCACTAGATACGGTAGGCAGGATGCCCGTGGAAGGAGTTCAAAATAGCCGCATCCAAGTTAACACGTGGGAGCAGGCACGAGTTCTTGCTCTCCACTCCAGCCTATTTAAAGGATTGGGACTGTCAGAAGAAGTGGAAATCTCAATATGAGTGAACTATAATTTGTTTAGAGTGGAGAGTGTGTAGGATAGCAAGTCTGACAATGAGATGGACTGATTATGTGCCTGCTCAGCTTTTGGAACTTGTAGGCAGAAGTTCACTGGGATTTCTTCCGTAAATTAGGAATCACACATGATACATAGGAGTAGGGTTTTATTTGATTGGTTACATACTTACTCTACAAGCTCTCCGAGATGTGTAGCAATTTTAGCAAAGATATCCCAGCTATTTTCCCACGATGGAGAGGGAAGATTCAACTCCTCGCTGACGGTTGAAGCCGCCTCAGTAAATTCCTCCAAAACAAAGAACAGATGCTTAGTCCTTGAACCTTCCTCCTCCTCCAAGTGCTGACACAAAGCCTGAACTACTTCAGGATTAACTTTGATTCCCAAATCCTCACCTCCATGGCTAGCTGGGTCGGAAAATACATGGTTCGGGACATGGCCAGATGGCATCTGCTTGCCAGGCTGCAAACGAATACGGTGGGCATTCCAGTACAATTGAAATTCATTAAGTTCTGCTTGCACAAGAGGAAAAAAAATCCAATAGAAAATGTGACTACAAAGCCGTCAGCAGAAAGACATGAATAATTCACAAATTGGTCACATACATATGTATTGGGTTTATGGGATTGAAAATATTATAGCCTAGCTTCTCCAGAAGCCAACGCCAGAATGCCTCGATAACTGTATTATGAACACTCTTAATATACTTGTGGGCTGGAAACACCTCTGAATCAATCTGAGGTGCCGCTCCTTCTCTATTTAATGTGTAAGAAACTATAGGATTTCAGTATTCAGTATAAGAGTTTACTTCACCTAAGTGCAATTTGAAATCCAAACATCCACACCGTCTCTGATCCACAATCTGTGGTCATTTGGATGGGTATTGCTGAATGGTATCAATAAGTAAAAATTTAGCATAGAGTAATTATAGACAATGTACTCATGTACTTCTCCACAAAATCGAGATAAATATGACCTATTGCTGCTGCATTTCGCACATTCGGGGCTACAACAATATATAGAAGGTAGTCCGTCTACTTTTCTTTGAATGCATATATGGGTAGACTGATGACTCCCATATTGAGTGCCAAGCTGCTGAGTTTTTCATGACCATCAGACGATACAGAATGCCAAATACCCAATGCCATCAATGGCATTTGGTGAATTTTTCTTGAACCCGGAAACCGCTTGTCGAATCCTTCTAGTCGAACATTATACATGATATTCCGAACATGATCATTATGGAGAAACACAGTAAATTAGGATAAGGTAAATTAGGCAATATGAAGTTGAAGGTCACTCACCGAGGAACCATAATACCCTTGGTTCTCAAGCGGGTTAGTATGAAGTCTGGGCCATTGAGGTCATTAATATCTTTATATATTTCATCAATAACTGCCTCTGTTGCCACTTCATGTGCAGGTCGAGGCTTTCTTGCAGCTGGAACTTCATATTTGTCATATAGTTGGTCGAGTTTGGTCTTCCTAGAGTAAATATCAGATTAAATACTGTGCATAGTTATGTATGACTAACCCAACTGATAGTTTGAAATCCTTCACTAAACGATCACAGACTTGACTCCTGTTTAGTCCATCCTGAGCATAATGATGCAATGCAGGACCAAGGATGTCATCGGCAGGATCTATATTCACTAAATAAGTCAGAGCATGCCAAGATTCTCTGGAAAAGGTACAATTTTTGGTGCCCCATTGGTTTTTACCCTTCGGATTATGGCTCATTTTACAGTGTAGGCAGGTGGGGAGCAGGTGGTGGTACAACGTCAAGAACTAAATGTGACTTGTCGGGGATCTAACTTGGTGTCACAATGCTAATATTAGCAGTGGGAATAATCTATGTATTTTAATAAAGCAAGGCATAATAATTTTGTAGCGTATATAATGTACTTCTACCAATTCTCCATTTGCTTGAAGAAAATACTTATAGATTTTGGCTAGTATTTTAACAAATTCACCGCCTGCCTCACTATCTATATCAGGAAATGTGCATAACCCATATGTATAGCTGCGCTGCAGAGTTCCCATTGCTGTAGTGTGATTTTCGCCCCTGTCTTCGCAAATCAATGCCACTGCAACCTCAGGAATGGCAACCTTGTACAAGAATGCCTGAAAGGTCAGAGGCGAGTAGTTGAATGAACTCTCCAGTCCTTTCATACAGAATGTGAGGGCCCGATGGAACATGGCATGACCGATCTCGCCATAACTGTAAGTTAAATTGTAAGTATCTAAAATTGAGATATAGCCAATACAAAGACAACGCACTACCCAGTACCATAAACTGGTGACCATTTGTCATGGATTTCGAGTGTTTTTGACTCCTCGTAACTTAGCTCATTATACGCCCCTTGAGCAAGCCAATAATAAGGACTATCTTGTGGTGATTTCAACTTATTGAGAATTTGTGGAATAATAACCTCGAGGCCCAAATATAAACCTTGAATATCAATTTCAGTAGGCCACCCGCAGGCACGAGCCACAGGAAGTACATTGCTCTCGAAGCAGTGATCTTGACAGAAAGGCACAGTAACGAATGGCCCTTTTGGGTGTTCAAGATGGGTGGGATTTGGCGAATTTGCTAAAGGATCAACGTGGCTTTCAGCTTCCAATTTTTGCTGTGCGGCCTGTAATGCTATGCTTGCATCTATAGGCCATATTTCATCACAGAAGGGGCAATAATATTGAAGCTCTGCATGATCTGCTGGTGATGTGAGCAATCATTTCACGGAATGAGCAAATGAATTTCATACCATCATTTTCTACCTTTATAACGGCTGTATCATCAGAAGATATGTGTCGTGATTTTCGAGATTCAGCCAATAGAGTAGAGAGTGATGGAAAGAACAATTCTATAAAGCTGTCTGAGCTCAACAAATACAAAATAAGAACAAGGGTTCTAACCCGAAGTCTGACTGCCCATGCTCCCTCCAAGACGGCTATGGTGCTCCTCAGAACCATCCAATCCCTCATCATGCAGTGGATCGAATTTAAATGACTGACAAAGGGTCCGGCAATGGTGGTCAGCAGTGAATTTATTGATGCCAGCATTGCCATGATCACTGACCCCTGAATTGCTATTTGAGAAGAGTTTAGCATACTATTATGACTATAAAAAGTGGACATACCTCTCCACAGTATGTGTCATTGGATCAAATAAAATAATCCCATCATCTCCATTGCCAAGAAGAGAGGGGATTCCTGAAAAAAAAAAAGGCTCAGTCGATATTCAAAACTGGAATCCAAAGCAACATTACATACCTTGCAAATCAGCCATAACAACATGCTTATTACTCTCCAAATATATGAAGTGAGCAAAAGTTTCCATTGTACGCCCTAGGAGGTCAGGACGATATGTGGGATGGCTCATAGTGCCACTGTATTTTATAACCTCCGTGCTTTGACGAGGTTCAATGAGCCACCATATTTCCTCACCTTGTTATTTTTGCAAGAAACCTGAGGCCTCGGACGACTGGTCATCAACCTCAATGCCAATGTAAGCATTGACTATCTCGATGTCTAGAGAGCATGGTGAGGGCCAATCAGACGGAACATGACTATCAAAAAGGGAGAAACATACTGGTTGCTATCTTAATACCATGATCTTCCGCTCTCTTCTTGAAACAATTAAAGAACCAATTTAATTGCGCTATCCGGACCAGCTCTGCCTTCAGCTCATCTTTACTCTGTCGAGGGCTAACCGGTTCACTTCCTCCGAGAGTAAAAAAACGTTTGGCAACAAACTCCTTGTCATTCAAAATTATCTAAATGTTTAAATGTATTAGTCTAAACATCGTGAACCAAGAGATATCATTCAACTCACCTTATACGCCCTCTTCATTTTGCCTTCCTTGAAATGTGTCTGAGCAATGGTACCTTTGAGTTCAGTACACCCACAAAATTCTTCTAAAGAAACCTTTCCCGTGGCTAACTCAATGCATGGAACAATCTTCCGAAGTTCAATGGCTTCCATAATTTGCTGAATCTCGAGTGATTTAGGGTTGGAAGGTGCAAATTCTGATAGTAGACCTAAGAGTGTTCCAGATAATTAAATTATAAAAAATAATAAATAAAAGGCCATACCAACACGGTGATGCTTTGCAACACTGGGCATTGCAGATGTGGCCATAGAAGATGACCTGTCCCTTCGCTTGCTCCTGCGTCCACTGACTTCTGATATATTGTCTAAAAACCCGTTCCGGAGCTGATACTTAACAACCTGTCAGACAAGCTTGGGTAGAAAGGATTGGGAAACATACTTTATTAAAATCAATATAAACTTCCAATGATAAAATATCATTTTTGTTTTTCCTCAGAGTCTTAAACCTGGTGGAAACAGGATCCAGGTATGCCGCACGAAGACTTGGTTCATTATAATGCCTAAAAAAGTCCCCCACCGAAAGGTTAGCAGTACCTTTCTGCAGAAGTCGATTATTAAAGAAATGCCAAGACACATCCTCACTGCAATTGGATTACTAGATAGTCAGGAATAGATAAAATAAAAAAATGCTCACAGCACTAAGCTTGCACTCTGCTCAGTGCGCCACACGACATTGATTTGTTCCAACACTTGACTGAGAATTTCTGAGATATAACAATGAATTCATATAAAACATAACAACAACAGGAATGCTCACCGTTCATGTTAACAGATATAGCATATGCCCGTGAAGTGTTGCCAAGTCCTGAATCAGTTCTGGTAGGCTTATCACTAGTTCTAACCTGGATGCATAGACTGTTAAATATATATTGATCACTATAATCAAAGCAGTATGTACCTCCCAGCAAATCCAGACCTTTTTCTCGCCAGGTTGACCTCCACCATTTTGAAGCTCTCGAAGGGAATCAGTTGAGAACTTGGTGCCAACCTTAAGTCGGCTTTGCGTGGCAGAATTACGGAGGCGAGAAGCATCGCTAACAACTCGTGCAGTCAAACTTTGTGTTATGTCTGAATTAATCAACGCAGGATGGGCTATTTGTCCAGAAATAAATATAATGATAAACATGAAGCGTTGGAGATATATATGTACCTTCGGGGCAACTGAAGCAGAGACCGTCTGCGGAAAGCACTAAGTTTCGCGTAGAAAGGCGGCATCCGTTACATTGTGGCCACTTCTATGGAAGATAGTAAGTATTGTTGATATCAACTTCAGAGAATGTT
The DNA here is from genome assembly GCA_000827215.1 of Sphaerobolus stellatus SS14. Taxonomy (NCBI): domain Eukaryota; kingdom Fungi; phylum Basidiomycota; class Agaricomycetes; order Geastrales; family Sphaerobolaceae; genus Sphaerobolus; species Sphaerobolus stellatus. The sequence continues at coordinate 43,166 of KN837223.1, read as the reverse complement.
AGACTCACCTGCATTTCCTTGTAGACTTCAGAGTCGATGGCATGAGAAGCTAATTTGACACATCTCGAGCAATCTGCCATTCCTTCACGCTTGGGAAAGAGTTTACCACAGCCATCACAGTGGTGAAATGCAGGAATTCAGCAGATGCTGGGGGGGGGGGTTCTGTGTTGAAAAGATTTCCTTTAAATATCAGCAGCTGGAAAAATAATATGAGAGCAGTGACAAAATAATGACTCACATTTTTCGTTCATCTCCTGTGGAGTTCCTTGCCGTTGGAAGAGGGCGCAAAAATTCTGCTATGGAAGAATGGAGTGATAAAAGTCTACCTTCACTCCTCGGAAATTAAAGGAGATATTTACAACCTCTGATGAGAGCCTTATAGTGATCGATCCCATGTTCCATGGTAATTCTCGTCTCTTTGCACTTGCAGAGATCCAGATTGGTAGGGAAATGAAGTGAAACTGTCAAATCAAAGGAAGATATGGTTCAGTTTAGTTCGTTGTTACCTTGTAAACTTGTAAATCAACCTCAGAAAGCTTGAATTAATGTATACACTCCTCGGAGCCGCACGCAGGGGTGTAAAGTACCTTTCTCACTATGGTTGCCTGGCAAGCTGTGTGAGAATAGCTCTGTCACCCGTAATAAGGTGACATTATTATATGTAGCTCCAACGTAGTAACGGCCAGAGTTGGTCCAACCCTGAGCTTCTCGCAAAGACGGCAATTGGACTCGGAGTACTTAGAGTCGCGCAGAGGAAATGTTTGAGATTACAACAATGGATTGCAACATCCAATAAACTACCTAAGAACAAAGACTGTCTAAAAGACGGAAGTGTTATAATTTGGACAACACACAGTAGACTCTTTAGAAGACGAACCTTTTGCTATATCTTGTGATCTGATCTGAGGTAGTCATGATGCCTTACTCCTCTCATTATAGTAAAGGCGCAGATCTTCTATTTAAATCAATCACGAGAATCTCAAGGTTTATCAATGTTACCAAAGGGAGGGGAGATCTACAAAGGAAAGGGTGGTTACTAGGTTGCCAGTCAGGTCGCAAACGACGGATATGGATCTATGACATAAGTGGGAGTGCCAAAGCCCCAAATTTGGACTTTTGCACTTCCAGTTGCGTCATTGGGCGAAGTCACGAATCACGTATCACTGGATCAGAAATCCTCCCACGGACCGCCTATTGTATCCTTGGTCAATAAGCATAGCTTGTATAGAGATAGGAGAGAAAGTCGTTGGAATGAGGAGAGCATAACGGAAGCTACAAAAGTACGAGCCTTTGGCAAACATGAAGCATGGGAAGACGATGGGAGTGAAGTTGTTCGCTTGTTTACCTTTGTCGTGGAGGCTCTCAGCAGGCTCCGAGCGAGTTTAGAGTGAAATCTTCATTCTGAACAGAGTTATATATTAACTGAGATTTATTCAATATTTTCTGGTATTTTTATGAAGGGAATATCGAAATGTATTGACAAGCTAAGGCTTGGGTGACGCTAGCGCTTACAAGGCAAATCCTTCCACATCCCGCCTACGGTAAAAGAGTCCTAAGGACGGTTACTGGGCATCACGTTCTTGACACACCGTTTGATTCCCGGCTAGGACGAAGGGGGCGCTGAAGATCGCTTGCGAGTCAATAGAGAAACCTGAAGAAACCGCGCGAAATGTCCGCCGCTGCCGCCGCCGCCGACATGGTCTCACGTCACGCTACTGACCTACTATAGTGGATTGGAATGACCAGCTACTTCCTTGGCCTTACGCCGTCCCCTGCCATCGTGAAGCCTGCCCTCCGGCTGTGTACATAATATATTGTTTATTATTGCCGCACTCTATCCGGGGGGCACTTGTGCTGGGCAATGCTTGGCTTTATCCTGAAGTTGTCAGTAGCCTAGGTTTAAATTAGTATTTAGCTACCAACAACGTTAAAAGAAATGAACGACGTATCTTATATCTGAATATTCTGCAGGAATAAACTTGGGAGCAGCTCCGATTAGGGTGACACCCATAGGAGTCCCCTATGACATCTATCTTCTTAGAATTTTCGTTTTCTGAGACGATAGACGTCATAGCAGGGTCTTCATGGGTCCAGTTACCAAACTCATCACTCATTCTTGACAGGCCGTTTTGATTCTCGGCTAGGACAATAGATATTATAGAGACTGGGGGTGAAGAGAATGGACTATGGAGAGAGCATATGAAGTTACAGAAGCACGAACCTTTCGCAAACCTGGAGCGTGGGAATATGATGGGAGTAAAGTTGTTTTCGCTGTCCTGGAGGCTCCCAACAGGCTCTGAGCTCATTTGGGGGTAAATAGCTACTATAAGAAGATTATATATTGACCGGAATTTATTCAATATTTTCTCGTATTTATTAGAGCTGTTTTTATGATGGGGATATCGAAAACTACTGGCATAGCTCGGAATTGAATCATGGGCTTGTGTGACGATAGCGCTTACAACGCCTGCTATTTTGAAATCCATCCACGGGCTTCCCGCCTACCGTACACCAGGGGCCACAGGTGCTATTACGAAGCCACAGATGCGCATCAAAAAATAGCCACCTAGGAGCACCGTGGCTCTTGCACAACCTGTCTATTATGTACAATCCTGATTAGCTTTGAGATTCGTTGACGTCTCCACCCTATCATCCTCCTCCTAAGCTTCCGCTCGCTCCCTTGTATCCACGATTATGAGTCGTTTGTCGTTTGTCGTTTGTCGTTTGTCGTGCAGTTCCTATAACCGATTCACTTCGGCTCCAGCTAGGAGACAGAGCGCAGCACTAACCAAGTAGGATAAGTAGATAGTAAAGCCGGTCATTATAAAAATACTACAATACTTTGCTTCCCTCGCTACTTTATTTCTATAAATTTTTCTTAGCTTGGGATCAGATACCACCGAGCCGTTTCGCGGAGACAGGGGCGGAAACTGTTCCTTTCCTACAGGTTTCGTAGTTCAGTTGGTGGAACGTCTGCTTGATGTCAACCCTGCCGTCAGTATGCCTTTCGGGATAAATATCCGTCATAGACATCATCCTCTGTCGATAAATGAGGGAATCTGTCAGCGGGTTCCCGTTCGTCAATACCGACGTATATAACAAAAATAATAATAAATACTTAAAGGGACTACAGTCTGCCATCGCAATACTGACGTTCGAAGAAGCACCTGACCGCCAGAAGACGCCGTTCATGCATAGCGAGCGATCCATCGAGCAAGCGGACAAAACGGACAGCATTAATAAAAGCACTACGCCATAGCCCGTCCGGCACCTGTTAGATACCCCGCCGGTCGTGGGCAAATGGTGTAACCTGACCCCGGGCAGACCTCAGGTACGCCTCTTGGCAATCGGCTATCCGCTGCCAATCTGTCAATCTGTAGCAGCCAATACTTGTACATCTAAGCCAATATTCCCGCCCAACCTGCCCTAACACCATCCATCCGCCTGAAATATTCCCACTACATCCTTTCTTTAACCAATAAGAGAATCACCAGTTGTTATATAACCCAAAATGCGATGTATTTCTATAACGAATAGCCAACAATTATTACAAGCAAATTTATATACATTGACCACCTGCCCGTCCATCCTTGAAGACAATCTATATACCTTGACAACCAGTACCTTGAAGAGGGCAGACAATAGCAAAGAATTCTTACAAGCAAATTTATATACATTGATTACCTGCCCGTCCATCCTTGAAGACAATCTATATAATGTATCTTGACGACCTGTACGTCCTGCCTTGAAGAGGGCAGACAATAAACCCTTTAACTCAGCCTCATGACCGCTCCAGAATTCCACCCCGCTTGCTCCCTCCACACTAGCCTTCAAGCTGGCCACACTCAACACCATGTCAGCCTTGATCTTCCCACCCAGAACGGCAGCAGCCAGAATGTTCATGTAGCGGGATACCCAGGTGAAACCAACCGCACCGAATAACCACACCTGCGCAGCATAATCCCCTGGCAATTGTTGAATATGCTCCATTAAAGAGGAGAATGTACGTTGGATGTCGGCCAACCCAAGTATCGTATGTGCCAGTACATCAACAGGAGAATCGGCGGGGCTGGCAGACACCTCCAGTGCGAAGTCCATCCAATCCATGAAGGTGTTCTCCACAACTGCAGGTGCAAGACCCATCAGCGATGGAACCTCAGCTCCTAGGGCAACCTTATGAGCTTCACAGGCAGCATCAGTGCTCTGGTGTGTACACGCAGCCTTCACCTCCCCATCAGATCCTGCCTCCCCATTGTCCACCTCCGAATAAGCTCACTTGCGGGACTTGCGGGCAATGGACACTGCCTGAGTCGAGCCTCCAGCAGCTGGCTGTGCATCAGCCCCTGGTGTAGATGGTCTCCTCTGTTGGATGGCAGATATCAGCACCATCAGACAGGACTTGGAGGGTGATACACCTATAAGGGGAGTTGATCCCCGGGAAGGAGTGGCAGGTGGCGATAGACACTTTTTGGCAGGGTTCCTGGAGTGAGTGTGACGGGAAGAGGCGGGAGGAGCTGCGGGAGGAGGAGAGGAAGCGGAGGATACGGTGGAAGGGGAAGAAGAAGGGGCCTTGCGGTGAACCACAGGGCCTGCTGGGTCGCTCTTGTGACTGGATGTGGAATTGGACAGGGACGTGGACAGGTAGCCTTGATAGATTTGGTTGAGGCCTTGGTGGGAGCGGTGGTGGTGTGGACGGCAGCAGCGGCATGGTTGGTGGTGGAGCTGGCGGTGAAGAGATGTTAACAGAACAAAAGTCCTGAAAACCTGTATGCAGTGGTCTTTGAAAATATGGACAACTAACACACAGTTGTATGATGCCAGTTGTAAGCCACAAGCAATATAGAGGTATAGTAATGCTAACAATCAATGAGTTGATAAAGCTATCAGACTCAAAAGACTATTAGATATAGAGTGAAAGCCTAAGTTTAAGATGGCAGACAAACTGCAGACTAGAAAACTGTGATCTGGTAGAATGATGATATTGAGAGGAAAAGTGGAGTCCTTATATACATGAGGAGCGCATAGCAATGAGGCAATACAAATATAGCATGTACAAATCAAGAACCCAAAATCAAGAATCAAGAATCAAGAATCCAAAATCAAGAATCCAAAGAGATCGACAGGTGTCGATGGATGTCAAAAGATGATCAAAGATGTCGATGGTGGCAAAAGTGGCAAGGCTATGCCTGTTGATGAACACAGCAATGCATTGAATGATGAAAAAGGAATCAAATGATGAAGAAGAACTGTCAGATAAGTCAAAAGAGGGAAAAAGCGAAAATGAATTAAAAGAAATGATGGAAAAGGAAGTATGAAAATTAAAAGGAAATTAATGAAAAGTGGATGTGATAGCAAGTATACCAAAAATAAGGAGCATAAAACTGATCACAAAAATATACATCCACAATTCGTCCATCAATTCCTTCCAGGTCTGAGATGGGCTTTGGTAAGCTTCTCCAAGCTGTTGAGCAGTGTGGGGAGTGGGAGGAGGATAGTTATGAATAGATGGAGGCTCCGCAATTGTTACTGATGTAGGTGGGGGAATAGGGAGTGATGAGTTGGGAATGACAGTAGAAGATGGAGATGGTGGTGAAGATGGTGATCGTGAGGGAGATAAAGAGGGAGATGGGGATGATGATGAGGGATCGTCAGGAAGGAAATGATCTTCAAAAAACGAGGCTGGAACTGGAATCATAACCGTCTCTTCTAGTGAACCTTCCCTATGTACCAAAACAGCCAAGAAATCCATCTCGTTGTCGATGTCCTGCCAGGCTATGGGAATCCTGGCCATCAGCATGTAAAACTGGTTAAAAACCACAACATATTGATCCCTGGCGTATGGAGGCTGAAATTGGAAGGTTGATAGTTGTATGAGTTTGGTGCATCGAAAAGTCCTGGGAGGCATGAGAGTGGCATGTGGAGGACTGATATCGCGTACGATCCGATGTATAGTGACCGATCGGTCAGTATCGAAGCCTGGTAATGGGATCATGTTCTGGCTGGCTGGAGTAACTGATGTCGACATAATGGGTTAGGATTGTTGGAATGAAAGGGGTGTGGTATGTGTCAAAGTTGGGAGCCGACGAAGGAGGGTGTGGGAATCACTTGGGTTTGAGCGCTGACAGATGATTGATAGCGTGGTTTGAATCTGAGTCAAAATATAAATAGAATGGATGAAAACGGAACAAAAGACAAAGATAGAAAATGGATAAAATCATAGAAAAACAGAAAACAAGCTTTGCTAAAATATCAGTAAAATATGAAAGAAAAAGAAAAAAGAAAATAAAAAACATGTAAGAAAAACAACAGAAATAAAAGTGTGAAAAATAGAGGAAAATAGCGAAAATAAAGGGCAAATTAGAATATGTTTGTCAGCGGTGGGGACAACGGTGGCAGTATGGTCAGTGGTGGGAGTGGAGGTGGGGGCGGCAGTGGTGGAGACAGTGGGAGCGGCGGTGGAGACAGTGGGAGCGGCGGTGGAGACAGCGGCGGCAGTACGGTCAGTGGTGGGAGTGGAGGTGGGGGTGGCGGCAGTGGAGACAATGGCAGCGATGGTGGAGACAGCGGCAGCGGTATGGTTAGTGGTGGCAGTGGAGGTGGGGCGGTCGGCATCTGGGTAAGGTGCGGTATCGTCAACCAATCACCAAGCTTCCTTGTTGTCCTTAGCCCACTTCTGGTAGAAGTGGTTGAAAGTCAAGCCCCGATGATGAAGGCAAGGACATTCTTCTATGGGTATAGTAGCTCGAGCCAGGCCTAGGATTGCATCGAAACACAATGTGGGGAGGACACTATCGACTGTTGAAGGTTCTCCTGTGCTCGGGGGGCGGGTCATGAACGGTGGAATGGGATTGCAATTATCTAAGTAAGAATAAACCATTTCAGCATTTAAAATTCAGAGTAGAAGAAGGCTATTACGTACCTTCATGAACACACATCAGGCCAAACTGAAAGGAGGGATCCTCTCATGCCATTGTGCCCATGAACTCCAATGAAGGACCCTGGGTGTGGAATTCGTCCCACGCACCCATGATATCCTCAAAGGCAGGCCCGAATGGCACACAATAAGGCACATTAACCAAGTAAAAGCCCTGGCAGGCGATGGCTTGGAATAACGCGGCGGGGGTGGCAAACTTGGGATCCAGATGCACATACTCAGTGGAGAAATGCTTTGGCTTCAAAAGCTGGGTGGGTATTTGGCTCCCAGCTGCCATAACTAAAGAGTTAGTCAGTGGAATGGTTTGGGAGATAAATGAACAAGGACATACGATAAAGTTCAACGGCCCACATCTTGAAAAACACACGGTAAAATCTCCCGCCACTGAATACGGATCAGGGCCCTTGAAGTTACAATTGCACCACTCATAGAAGCCCTTGGGGAATTTCCATCCCTTTGGTCTTGTGTTTGCAACCTGGACGGATGGAGAGACTTTCCCCCTCTCGAACTTTGACTTTTCAGTGAGGGATCGAGTGGGCACCGCAGCTGTTGTAGCCCTCTCAGGGACACAACATGAACCTTCTTGAGGGTGGACTCCTTCTTGAGGGCGTACTTCCGCTTGACGGGAGCAGGCTCCCCTGTGTCCTCGGCATTCTCATCATCCATATCCCTCACAGAATCCCCGCCACTGATCAATGGTGGCATGGTCCACTCCCGAGCTAAAAGGTCCTCATCATCGGTGAGATCCTTCTGCTGCCCTCTCGATGGTATCTTGGCCATCCCTTTGTTGGCCTTTCCTTTGGCAATCTTGCTGAGAGCCTCGACCTGGTCCTTAGGAAACTCACTGAGTGGGAATTCAGTACTTTACAGACTAAAAAACGATGAATTGGTACGTACATAGATGTCCTCAGAGTCGGCGCCAGAGTAGCCCTGTAATGATGTGGTCAGTACTAGTTTTACTCCATGGAAAGACAGTCCCCTACACGATGGAGCCTATGGCTGCCACTGTTGTCTTGACCTTCTCCATAAACACGGCGCTGGCCTTCCAACTACCCAAGTCAAACAATCAGCTTATTTATTGCCTGGGAGGAAAAGAAAAAAAGATACATACCGCATCACAGTCTGCAGAGCAGCAGCAAGATACTGAGCATTGGGGATGCCCAACTGTACCAAAGCCTGGTCCACCTCCTTGTCAGAAGAGATGGCGAGCACGCTCTGCCCGCCCACGAGACTGTCATCCGTGGTAAAGGCAGCAATAAAGCAATGTATGTTCTGCCCTGCCAAATGAAACTATCAAATAATAGTCAGCATCGCCTGCCTGTCACGAATTGAAAGGACATACATTACTGAGGGCCCCCTGCCCCGCCTTCTCAAGCACTGCCAGCGGAGAAGGAATGCGTCCTCCCAGCCCTCGTCCACTAGGATGTTTGCTATCCCATGTCAACAACTTTTTGTTAAATTCATGAGGGCCGCCATGACGGGCAGCCTCCTGGGCATACAGGCCACCAATTAGACCCTGTCGAAGAGACCCACCGCACGTCTGAATCAACTCATCCACCGGCTTCCTCTCTCTTGCTGCGTGATCCTGAACATACTGGCGGTCTAAGGGAGCAAAAAGTCTATGCATTAGTTCAAAAGCCATGAGCCTGGATGAAATACCCACAGAGCTTATTGACAACACCCTTGTACTTGCGAGAGAAGATGTTGCGCGGGTTATGACGCCCCACAGCCGGTTTGAGTGCAATTGCCCGCATAATGTCGTCAGCATCAGGCACTCCATTCTTCTACCCAAAGTTGAAGCTAAGGCATCGCAATATCACTGAAGAAATGATTAGAGCCAATAACCCTAGAGGTGTATATATCGCACTCACAGAGAAAATCCTCAAGGGATTCGGGGATGTAATCGGCAGCTTCAGGTGGAAATGGCTTCGCAAGGTTTGAAAGGTCAGGGCAGCCTGGGTGGGTAGAAGGCAGGCCCTCCAGAACCTCAGCGTCTTCGTATTCAGGCTCGTCAGGCCGTTCATAATCTTCCAAAATATCATCATCGCCGTCCTCGTCATAGGGCAACTGATCGTGGTCTTGGGCGGTTGTGTCGTCGTGGGCGGGCAAGTCAGCATGGGCGGGCGCAGTCTCTTAGTTCTTGGGGATGTCTTGGTCATTCGCTGCTCCACCACCAAATTCACTTGAACGATGATTGTCCTCCTCATTGTCCTCATTGTCATCCTTGTCCTCAAAAACCACGTGATATCGTGCATTGTAGCCCCCGTTCCCACCTTCTAACATGAGGGAATCATTCGCCAACGGGTCATAGTCACTGCCTTCAGCGTCATAGGGGTCGCTCCCGGGGACATTGGAGTCAAGGGTAGTGATTGCGACAGGCGAGAAAGGGGGATGGAGGAAATGGTGCTGCCCAGGTGGCAGGAAGTGCAATGCGGGCGCATTGGATTGTATAATGCCCGTAGCTTGAGGCCTAACATAGACGTCAAAATGCAGCGAGCATATACAAATAGAAAACACACCTAAAAACAGAAAACTGGCTGATGTCTGGTTCGGTTCCCACCCCCTGCTGCATAGACGGTGGGATATTGTGAGCATTGCCATTATTGTACATAGCATCGTATTGAGGAGGAGGGCTTCCACCCTGGGAGTAGTCAGGATGGAGAGGCATGGGGTGGGGAGTCTGAACACAAGTTGATAAGGAGACGGACACAAGTCTGCGATATTATCACGTGATCGCAGAACGTGTATGCAGACACAATCTGCATCATGTGGGCAGATTATTCATGCACAACACATTGTACGTCAGGTTCAGGTGCCTATTCGTTTGCCCCCTCGATAGTATTTGTTAACCCAATGTTTTATACAATGATATCGATAAAAAATAACATAATAGAGGCATATAATACATCAAAACATATATGCAGATACATTCTGCGTATCTGGGCAGACACAGTATTCATCATGCATGACACATTGGGCATCAGGTGCCTATTTGCCTGCCCCCTCGTTAGTGATAAAAAATGACATAATAGAGATGTATAATATATCGAAACATATATGGCAGACACAGTATTCGTCATGCACGACACATTGTGTGTCAGGTTCAGGTGTCTATTTGCCTGCCCCCTCGTTAGTCTTTGTTAACCCAGTGTATTATTATACAATGATATTGATAAAAAATAACATAATAAATAGAGGCATATAATACATCAAAACGTAATAGAGTGAGAAGAAATAGCCCACCACCCAAGCCTTTGCGGTCACTAGAAGTCTGCCCACCAGGAAGGGGCAGTCGTTCTGCAGTGACGGTAATTAATACAGCAGAAATACATCATCTGAAATGCCTCCATGACCTGCATTCTTCTGCGTAATCCTTCGAATACCTTCGTAAGTCAAAATGTCTGACATCGGTTACCTCCCTTGCCCAGCGCGTAACAGCTGGTGGAATGGGCATTTGAGGTATGACAATGTCAGGAGTGAGTTCTGGAAGATTTAACACATGATGCCTCATATGAAGACGATACCTAGAAATATTGATATCCGCTGGGGGATGGGTATGACCTAATAACCAAGCCTCAATGTCAGCGGCCACCCACACACCTGAGTCTGCTGGTGGATCAGCTCGAGGGATGACCTGGGAGGATGAGAGGATAAAATCATAAGTTAATATGCTACAGATTATGGATGAGTAATACCAACCGTTGCAGGAGCATCTGACCAGTTGCCCATTACTCTCTGCCCGCCAATGTAGGTTGTGACCATGTAGTAGAACCGTGATGGGTGCTGATAAGCTATGGTATCAGAGACATCATACATCGTGAATAAATATGAAAAATAATACATACAGTCCAAACCCAGCGGTCTCCTTGAACAAACATATCATCCGAGTGAGTGGGTTGGCTATCAACATACCAGTGTCATCAGTGATGAATGTCAACAACACCCAAGACCCACATCTTCCTCTTAGATGACCACATTGGGATTAACCAAGCATCCATATCAAGCACCGACAGGTCATAGCCTGTAGAAGCCTGTAAAGGATGTTACATCTACACCAGTAGGGGAAATTGCTAGACATACATTATGCAGAAGCCTCGCCAATGTGGCTCCAGGGAGATGGAAATCATCCGCATTGACAATCCAGATCCTAGGTCTGTAGTAGGCTGGCAATGCCCGGGTAATGGCATGGCCTTCGATATATTGCTTCAGCCAGCGGTTGTAAGCAGTGAGTACACTGTGCCTCACACGATGACCGCAGTCAAGAGAAGATAATTCTTCGGCTGGAATAATGTCACGACCTGATATATGAGAAATCAGTGGAAGAGGTTCCTAATAATAATAATAAAATAAGGAAATCAATAAGAGATGTCATACGTGCCCATCAGAAACTGCGTACCCGAGGAAAGGGACCTTCTGCTGTAGCTGCAGATGCAATAGACCATACATAGAAAGGATTTTCTTCCTCGTGATCCCATGCACCCACATTTTCAATTGATCTGTCGACTGTCTCCAAAAGTAACACGATAGAAGGAAGTTCGGCCGGCAGAGGGACTGTCTGCCTAAAGACCTCGCAGGCAGTCGAAGCATTGGTTGCTGTTTGGCGGTTGGAATCATTCAAAATATTTCCATCATTGTCCGCAAAGTATATACCTTGTACCTGATGACTACCAGCACCATCACCTGAAGAAAGGGGTCTCTTGGGATTCAGTGCCAAACGTGCAGAAGACCTGAGATCACCAGCACCATAAGGGACTGTGGAAGAAACATGTCCCCTGGCAGGACCACCACCACTGGTACAAGGCTCACTAACAGTTTGCTGAATCGGCAGCTGAGTTTTTCGTAGGTTTATAACATCAAGAGAGAATTGTGGTTGGTGTTTGCCAGCCATGTTGCTCAAAAGTGAATGTTCAATACCAACCATGGTCTCTGCAGCATGGAGATCCTCCTCGTCATCGGAATCCCCATCATGAGGTACGTCGGCATCACCAAATGCGGCCTCTTTGACATTGTCATCCACACTGTCAGGATTACTTGGCAAATGAACATGGCAAGATGTACCATGCTCCGAGAGTGGGAGATTAGTCTCAACACTGCCCACCAATGCACCAATGGGTTTCCATTCCTGACAATATTGGATGAGGGCTGCCGCAGTAGATATCCAAAGTCTTGAAAAATCAGAGTGGAAACCCAGTCCGTCACGTTCCTGAACCAAATTCTCCAACTTACACTGTAGACAATGTCCTAACCAATGCTCGGGGGAATCCAAGGCTGCATTAATACGAAGAAATGTATGTTAATTAATTCAAGAATTAAAATGAAACCAATACAAAAAAATACCTCACCTATATCCTGAATGTTGCAAAGCGCAATGCACACAGTGAGAAGTTGTTGCCCTACCTCAAGGTGGTGTGACTCTTTTTCTGTCTCCAAGCGTGCATATTCTTCATCAATGTGATCAAGAAGCAAGATGTTCTTGATTCCCAGTCTGACAGAAGGATCACGAACATAGGCAGGGGCTGCCTCAAATTTGTCACCCCAAAGCTCAACCCAAATATTGCCCAGTTCCATCTCCTCCCACATTGTGGCATCAGGGTTGATTCTCAAGGCAGCCTTTCGTTCAAGCTTTTGGGGTAGATGGTCATGAGGCATCCATGGCGGGGAGGGCATTATATGTAGGTCTTCAATCAACCGGTTGTATGTGTCAATAGTAGTCACCACACTCTTGCCACAATTCTGTATTGCCCGGACGGCAGTCTGCAACCTTTTCGTACCTGTGGGCAGTAAATGAAACAGACGCAAATATAAAAAAATACATGTCAAAAGAATCTCTAAAATTAATATAGCATCAGGTGTACCTAAGGATCGCGCCTGCCCGGACCTTGTGACGGAATTGCGAATAGGGTTCATTTCATCATGAATGTGCTGAAGGCGATTCCATAATGTTGTCTTGACTGCCTGTAAAAGAACTAATTTTTTTACGAATGCCTTTTCGTCCTTGGAGAGGTCGGTGGGTAAGTCTACATGCAATAAACCCAAACTGGCAGTCAGATCTTCCAGTTGTGAGATTGAGTCTTGATGATGCTGTTGTAGCTCGTTGGCGGCATGGTATAAATCACCCAAAACAGCTGGGTCAAACCTGCCCAGTTCACACAGGAATTCCTGCTGATCCAGCTCCTTACTCAATGCCTCAAGTGCCTGTGAGAGGGACTCGGCGGTCTTCTGGCTCTCAATTAAGGTGGCAAGGTTTTGATTGGCAGCATATGCAGAATCTACCATTCATGTTGGTTAAATAAAACTATAAAGTAATATAATACACCTACATGCCCGGGCGGACAACTGTGTGTCCTGTTGAGTTTGCCATTGCTGACGCAAAGAATCAACTGACCAATGAGGCAGGATTGGCTCCAGCACCTTCTTTGCCTCGGCTTTCACTTCTGCCAATGAAACAAATTTATGAGATCACCACACGAGCATTTTTATGCGTTTGAGAGTCGATATATATTCAAATTTCCGAGTGAGCAGTAACCACCGTTTGTTGGGCTATGTGAGTGGGCGGTGGGCAAAGGGGGTTAAACATCTAGATAATATCATATAAATTCTGTAGTTACTCACCCCAAATATACGTTCACTACCTATAGTATCCCTACTCATTGCCCATATTCGCTCATTGCCTTCGCCATTGGTCATCCCAAAACCGACATGTTTGCGGGGGTGGAAAACTATCTGGCAGCAAAATTGATGTGCATAAGCGTGGAATGCGGCTGTTGCCAAAGCCAGCCGTCCAGATATTTCAGGGATAAGATTATACTAAACAAATTTCGGTTAATCTGATGGGGATAAAACTGCTATGTCATACCTTTGAGATACTCCGGTCTAACAGACAGGCAATATCATATAAAAAACCAATAGTAGCCTTGGCCAGCAACAATGAAGAAAGTTTCTGTAGCAGGGCACTCAGATAAAATCGTTGCTCACCGGGGGTAGTAATATCACAGATAAATAGCGGCACATCGTGCCTACACACCATAGCCACAAGTCCTTTGGATGCCATAACGCCTTCCGCAGCCTCATCCCCACGACCTCTTGCAGCCTTATGAGACTTTTCACATTCATCAAGGGATCCTTCTGGTATGCGGGTAGATTGGCGGCAGGATGCAGCAGCATGCACCTCATGAGCCTCCGCGATGTGTAACCGGGCAGCCTCCAATTCCGTGTCAGTCAGCCAGATAGCCTGATTCTGACAGGGAACTATTTCTGGGTCGTTCTCAACAGATGCATAATGCTGGTGAGTAAAGTTCCCATCAATGGCAACATGGACATCTGGATTTACCTTGGGGTCGCCACCCCAATCCCGTCTCCCAAAGCATGCTGGGCAGAGCTCCCGCAACCTAAGGTCAGCGAGCGGCAGGATAGGCGGCTGGGCAGCAGTTGCAGCCTGGGGGGCGGTCACAGCCTCCTGACGGGCAGATGCAACAGTCTGACGAGGAGGAAGGAAAAGCTGACAGGCAGAGGCGGAGGCCTCACGAGCTGCACGAGCAATTGTAAGGAACCGATGGGCAGCAGGATCTGCTGCCCTTAATTGCTGCCTAGTGCGAGATTCAGCCTCGAATATGAGTGCATCGAACCAAACCAGTGCCTCGGGCAATTGATTTTTGAAGGGTTCCTTGGTTGCGAAATGAAAGCCCCAACGATGTAGCCCTTCTACTATGCCATGGCAGAAAGGGGCCATGGCGTATGTCATTTCCGGGTTCATACTGACATATGATTCGAGAATCTCAAACGAAAAGGCTGTGGTTGGCCATAGAGGTGAGCAGGGAAAATATCCAGATCGGACGAGTAATTCAGCCACAAGAGTGCATTGCAGACAATACGGGATTGTCACTGTAGAAACATCTGAATCCAACATTAGAAATAATAAATAGCACAAATATTATTTTTACCTACCTGTCCTATTAATACAAACTACCATTTGGTAACTCAATAAATGACCACAGCCCTTAGCGCATGAAGCATCAACATCCTGTGCAAGAGGATTTCGACTGTTAGGCAAAGGCGGTAAAGTGTGCCGAGACTGTAAATCTTGCTCGGCCTGTAAAAATAATGGTAGAACCTTGGGCAAAACCTGAGTTCTCCAATTAGGCCATGTTGCATGTCTTCACTTTCATTGTTCAATCGGCTGACACTGCTTCCAGTATGAACGGAAACCTCTGAGCCCTATTGCAGCAGTACCAAGGGTGGACATATATTCAGAAGCAGGCACATCACCATCATCTCAGTCGTCTAAGTAGTCACTGCCAATTCCATATTCCATATCCATAGAGTAATCCATCTCTGAGGGTGGTGGTGTACTTGGGTCGGCACTTGATGGCATTATGAGTTCTTCCCTGACCTCATCCAAGGAAATATAACGGCCATTGCGAAATACTGTATTAGGCGGCAGCAGTTTATTTTGAGATTGTCAGCTGGCCTTGGATGAAGGAGCAGCAGAAGCCAGAGGTGGACAAGCCGAACCTCTGCGATTGGAGGCTTTGACAGGTGATCCCCTTGATGTGAAACCCAATATGACCTGGGTTTTCGTCTTCCTTCTGCAAGGTTTAGGCTTATCTGACATGCCTTTATTGCTGGAGGAAGGGAATGTACAACGAGGCTCTAGGGGAACAAAAATTTACTAGTTCCATTCAGGGCCAGAATGTTGTCGATCACATTGGATCGATCGCTCTGCCTGATGTTTAATGGGTCACGATCGAAAGCATGTTGCAGGTCAACCTATATTGCCCAGTGTCACTTAGATAGTATGGACCGTGTTGGGCATAGGGTCAAAGTAGACAGGTGGGCAACGCCAAGCCGGAGTAATATTCAGGGGTGATGGGCAGAGAGTTGCTACTGCCCGGACGGGGATCCCTCACCGGGCAGAATAAAATTGTCCGGGTGGTCGCCCGCCGGCACCCCGCTCGGCCACACATCCATACGCACCTACAAATGTGTCACCTCATTAGATCATGTTGTAACAGAAGTAGTCTGTTATATCAATAGATAACTATGTACATATATGTTATATAATGTATATACTTAATAACTAATATATATTAGTTATATATACTACATCAGTGATGTAGCTATTCTTAGTGTGAACACCATAAGTGTCCACACCGGCCTGTATTTAGCATGCCGGCACATTAGGTGCCGGCATATATCTTTTAACCTACACCTACTTGTACTACCTAGCTCAATATACATAGAGTTCAGTTAGTCTCAGGTGTGATAAGAGATATAAACACGTTATATCTTTTTTAACTTTCTCCCGAAAGTTCAGTATTCAACGGGCAATTAATTGCATGGAAGTACCACGGGTTAGAACTATCTAAAAACTGAAAGTTCTGATATTTATCACACAACCCATTGTGTGATTTGTATCTGGTATTCAATGTGCCAGACAGCACGGCAGTACCACGGATTTTGAACTAGAAGTCAAAAACCCTATTTATTTGTAGTTCTACAAATAAATACATAGACTGTGATGAGTCATAATTGCGGTCCCAGGAGAACGCAGGCAGAAGAGCTGTCCGCGGCGGATATTGAAGACAGTGATCCCACTACGGGGCTCACTATGGGGGATTTGACGAATTCCCCGTTCCCCTCTGTTGACCCCCAACAGAGCCCACGAATGCTCCCTTCAGAGCATCCGGAAGATCCACATGTGACTGCACATGGATCGCAGACTGCCCCCAGCAGGAAGCAGTCGCCTAGCAGAGTAGGTGTGCGTCCCTGCACCGCCACTCAGGGCCTAAGCCCCAGCTGATTGGCTGGCGCGTCAGGGACTGCCCACCGGGGCAGCCCTTCCCCACCGAGAGTGACTTCTTTCACAGCCACTCAGGGACACTATTCCCCGTGGGGAATAGAACGCAGATCAGAGTCACATAGTGACCCTGGCCGAGTATCACCTACTAGAGGAGATAACGAAGAACACTTCATGATTCATGCTAATGAAGTGGAAATATTCTGACAGGAATATTCAGATTTCATAACTCTGAAGGACAATGCTGAGATTGTCCTTTCAGAAGCTATGGAGGCTACGGAACGGCTGAATACGGTATTCAGCCGAGTCAGGGCATCCATGAATAGGATGTCCCTGAGAATGAAGGAGCTATTAATAGTTCCTGCTAATCAAGCATCAGGGAAGACGCTTGAGCCCGGTAACAACCGGGCACATGATAGAGCAGCTGCTCAAGCAGCTACTCAGCGTATCATAGACCAAACGGCTATGATTGAGCCAGCTCCTGTAGCAGGAGCTGAGGAACGCGTGAGAACTACGCATTCTCACGTCCCTGGTGACCAGTACTCCCGGGCACCTCTCTCCCGGAATGTCCCCGAGGATATTCCCCACGCTGCTCGAGGTGAGCAGGGTGAGGACTCACAGCCGAGGCACGGCCATGAGGCACATACTATGTATGCGCGTGACTCACCCGAAGCACGGGTGAGGGACACGTCACATGTACGCATGGCACGTGACATACACGTGAATTCAACAGAGTCCACGCGACTGAGACGCGATGCGTCTCCAACTAACACTCAACGTGATCCAGCGAGTGTTACAATGCATGACAGACCTAGTCTGTCAGCGAACCGGGTGATTCAGGGAATCCCTGAATCAATTGAACGTTCTAGACGTTCAATAGTGGAACCACAAAGCATTGACATGAATGCTTTGAGAGAAGAGATCAAGGCAACGATCTCTGCAACTATCAAGGAGAAGTTGCACTCAGATGCAGACAGTGTGATCACTGTCTCCCAATCTATGCAGGCACTGGACTCAAATGCCCAGTACTGGAGCGACCTTAGTAATAAGGCCGCGAGACGTAGCCGTCGAGCACTTGAGCTACAACTCAAGTTAGCTGAAGAAAAGGTTAATAACCTTTTACATGAAGAAGCACCTGAAGAGGCGCTTCTGGAGGTGGCTCGGGAAGCGCGTACCATACACTTCCAATTAGACCAGAGCTCACGATTGCATGAAGCTGGTTTAATGCCTGAACAACAAGTACGGTTCAGTGCAGATACTGGAAGAAACATTGCCAGTCCATCCAGGAATTATGGGCCCAACCCCATAATTGAGCCGCATATACCCCAATCTGAGGTAAATGCACAATTCGGCTGACAAAGCACTCCTGCTTTGTCCATCAATGCACAACTTGATGGTGCAGTGGTCGATATGACCTCTGAATACAGCGGTATTCAGCAGATGGTGAGGCAGGCGTTACAGAATGCCTCACTGGAGGATGAGCCAGAAAAATCCTTT
>KN837222.1:269773-297444 GCA_000827215.1 Sphaerobolus stellatus SS14 | reverse complement strand
AGCCTTTGATGTTAGAGTAACTCTGACTAACCATGACTGTGTGGGTAGTCTCTCCATTGTCCATAGTGATATCAGTCTGTGAAACGGTCTGTGAAACGACCTCAGATTGCTCAACCTCAACTCTTTGTATTTTATTAGGACGCAAACTTAAAAGAGTAGATGAATTAGTTAAATGACTTAATAGAGAAGGTTAGCTAACTCAGGGGCTATGGCAAGGCCTCGGTCTTCAGTAGTTATCTCTGACTTCCGCTTCACCCGTTGAACATGATTCAAGCCCATGGATGGAGCAGGAAGGAGTGCCTAAATTAAAATAAATCAGGACAACGAAATAATAGATGGAAAAGTGTGCTACCTCAGGATCTAATTCACTGTCCGCTTCACCATTTAAAGTCGTTGAGAGAAAAAAATATTCCCAATCGTCTTCCACCTTAAGGGCCTTTAGATCCGCCGCCATTTTTTTATAGTGGTCCATTGTAATACCTATAAAGCTAAATTCGAAATTAGCTGTTGAAATAAAGGTGAATGGAAGAAACCTAATACCCCTCTACTCTCTTGACTAGTCCAAAATGGTGACCTGGACAAATATCAAGGAATCTCGGCTGTTGGATGCCAGTGAGACGTTCTGTATCCCTCAAAATATCCTCCAATAAAAATAGATTTGGATTATCATTTGCTTCTGCATGAAACAAACAGGATGGAGAGGTAGGAGATTGAGAGAGATGGCGTAGTTTCAGGGATATGTTCCACCTTAAGGTGGCATCTACAAGTAATCCCAACACAGTTGGTAAACTAGATGCATGTCCCCTCGTCAAAGAATTGATAAAGCCGTGCCAGTTCTCATTTCCAGACGTATGAAATGGCAGGGATGGTAGACAAGGTTGAAGACATCCATCTCCAACATGTTTAACTTGAAGAGGGAATGTTTTCGCTGTTTCGGCCATCCACACACCACCGAGAGACTCATATTTCTCCAGATTCTCCTTATGCACTTTCTTCAGCCAATAAGCAGTTGGTTCCCCTTTACCTTTGCTGGGAGTTTGTATGAGAGCTTTGGAAAGCTCTTGCTTCACTGCTTTATGGAATGCGGATTTTTTCGGAATTGTAGACATGATTCGGTTTTCCAAATGCCATAGATCCATGAGGACACGCATCTCTGGGAGTACAATTTGGATAGCGGATTGGAATTCACAGCATTTATCAACACTGACTTGCCCTTGATGAAGGAAGTCAACACCGAGTTCTTCACTTCGTTCCGCATATTCATGCAATGCTTTACAAAAATCCAAGGGTGAGTTCCCTAAAAGCATCTCCTAATAAACGAGTGAAAATCAGCAAAATGAGCAAAATAAATAAATAAATCACTGAGCGCACATAACCAACAAGTTCAAGATCCTCGTTCACAAATGTTGCGAGTCTCCCTTCAAAAGCATTGATTACATTGATTTGTTTCTTGTTTTCAGCATATAAATAAATATTGGCCTTCTTCGCAACCTTAATGGTTGCATCAATACCAATTGACAAGCCTGTGATAATGTTCACTAGGTTTTCTAGAGATACAGTGGGAACATACATACCAGCAAGGGTCCTCATATAACACTCACTCTCTTTGAATCTTTGCATCCGAAGGAAGCAATCATATACTTCCCTAATAATCCAGGAATTTGAGTCTTCAAATCCCCTCGCTCTTTGCACAAGAGCGCATCTTTCATCCAGCTGGATCATATGCACAAATCTTGAAGCAAGTGCATCTCTAGGAATGTTATTAGTGAGAGAATAACAGAAGTAACAAATGCTCACGCTTGATTGTTTCCTTTATGGATCCAACGCTGCAGGTTGGACGCAGTTGGACAATCAAATCAAAGAGCTGGCGTGTGCATCCAGACCTTTCTCCAAAATATGGCAAGCCACCTAGAAACGAAAATCAGTATATAATAAAAGGCTTTGATATATAGAGTATTTTGTACCAAGTTCCCAAGGCTTAAAATGACCAATGAATTTATCAGGTGAAGTGGTAGTGTACGTGCCGTGGTTGGGACAGAAATATGTCCGACCGATAACCCTCATGTTCGATTCCAAGCCATAAACCGTCCTAAAGCCTGAGGAGTTAAAGCCTTTCTTCTGCTGATTTTTTTTCTTGGGACAAGTCGGAACAGGGCATTCACCGTTCAGGACCCGAGTATTGTAAGAGTAGGCTGGACTTTGAACGAGAAGAGGTAGGACGATGTATGATTCTGGATTATCCCCAACACAGAGGTTTTCTTTAGAGACTTTCGTATTTTTCCTCTTGAAAAAATCCTCTTTTGATGGAGGAGATGTCTTCTTCTCAGGAGGGCAAAAACTGGAATAGAAGCCGGTGGGAGGATGGAAGATAGGGCCATGCAAGATAAAGCTAGAGGGAATTCTAGCATTCTAGTGAATAAACATGGGCTTGAATATCACTTGAATATTGTTTGAATACACTGGTCGCCACCTACCTCCTCAGTGTTCACATCCTCCTTCTCCAAGAGTTCAACGACACGTTCCACGACCTTGATGTAACACATAACTTCTGCTTCCCAATCCAATTGTGCCTCAGAAGCCACATTGCCCTCCTTACGCCATGCACTCTTCAGTGTTTCCTTTTTCTCTTCGGTCCATTCAGAGTTGTTGATGAGCCACGTCTTGTTCTTGTGGTCGTTCGGTTTCTTCTCCCGTTCTTGTAAGATAGAGAAGAGGTTGTGTTTCACAGCCCAAGGGTCGAAAACAGTTTCTGCCATGATGAAAATGGTGCTGTCGCAGATATCAAGTTGAAGAAAAGTTCGACGTGGCAAAAATGGGGTTCGGTTTTCCCTTCACAGCCAAAACTTCACCCCGAAACCGAGAAATGCTCCCGCCTTGCGATCACACAGAGCTATTCTCAGCTACGATAGAAATTATATTGCCTAAATAATAAATAAATACAAGTATAATCTGAAAAAGAAATATTCATTAATTTAGCTCCAGACTCAGTGATATACTAACTTACAGGTCACGACACGGGCACCAGTTCAAAACACTGGTATAAATGACACCCTCCTCTATGTTTATACCAGAACACACTGTTCGGGATCTGCCTAAGCAAATATATTCGAGAATTTTACCTTAAAATGACTCCACTTCGATCCGAATGAATCTAATTGACCATATGGATTTAGTTAGTAGGGGATGGTATAATATTTATATCTACAGTACAAACCTTGTTGCACGTTCAAAATCCGGCTGTTGTGCGATGTGCCAGTGAGATGTTTATGTAGGATGCAGTTGAGAAAGATATTCCAGTCCTAATCCTCCTCAGCGAGAGAAAATAAATCAAACCATTGAACTTATCTTGGGATTCTAAAAAAAGCGATAAGTAGACGAGTCTGAGTGATAAGATAGTCCGCCTTCAGCCAGAAAATTAAATTAAATGATTTAACTTGCCATTAGGAGTCCAAAAAAGCGATAGACCACTTCTAAAGTAAGAATGATAAGAATCGAACCCTAGCCTAGCGCTGCTTCAGGCTTCAACGAGGGAAATAAATCAACCAATTAAACTTACCATTGATATTCCAAAAAAGTGACAGACTTCTATAGGATAATAGACGCTTCTTATGATGCAATGCTCATGCACTGATAGCAGTACATACATGAGCAGAGTATCATAAGAAGCATTAGTACGTGAGAATCTAGAGAGGATGTACGGATAGTCCGCCTTCAGCCATGAAAATTAAATAAATGATTTAACTTACCATTAGGATCCCAAAAAAAGCGATAGGTGACTTCTAAAGTCAGAATGATAAGAGTTGAACCCTAGCCTAATGCTGCTTCAGCGAGGGAAATAATCAAGGGAAATAATCAACCAATTAAACTTACCATTAATATTCCAAAAAAGCGATAGAGAAATTCTATAGGATAAGAGATGCTTCTTATGACGCAACACTCATGTACTGATAGCAGTACATACATGATCATTGCGTCATAAGAAGCGTTAGTACGTGAGACTCTAGAGGGAATGTACGAGAGCTGGTGCATTTCAAACGAGCAAGGTCACATGCCATACTATGACAGATGTCTTGTTTTTGATGTAGGATTCAGGAGCAAGGTAAAGGACTGGTGATAGGAGAGGATAGGAAATCAGATGGGCACAATAACAGGCGGAAAGATGTGGAATTTCAGTTACCGCGTATACCTGCTTGTATTGCAAATTGTCAGACTTGTAGGCAGCCGATATATGGGTTTACAAGCAACACAGAGTCGTAGTAAATATTCTGAAGGTAATGAGTGAGTCTTCATGGAAAATCCAATATACCTACCTATTAGTATATCTCCAAAGCTATTTGATGCACCGCTCAATCTCCTTTCAGGCCACACCTCTGTATTCCAGTAAGTCGAATATGACGTTAGCACTTACAAACACTAGTTGATTCCCTAAATTGAGTGCATCTGAATTCAGCGGTAACTGTGTGTATATTAGGTATATTTTGTCTCTATACACACTAGAATTAGATTGGAGGGTTATGGAGAGAGCAGAAGGTAGGGTAAAAAGACATGGATGGGTAATCAAAAGCAAGAGACAAGCGTGAGACAACACGTAGTTGGATTTCGACGAAAATCTGAGGATAATATCTCAACGGACCTCGCGTAGATCGCTTGAGATAACGAGATATCCTATATCAGCTGAGATCATTGCAAACGCCCGGTGATCAACGAACTGTGGGTCCTTGTGGGCAAAAATGACTGGTCGACCAGTTGATCGACCAGTCGTTGGTCGAGGCCGTGGGAACTCTGGGGTTAGTAGGGTTGCTCGTCGTTCGACCTCAGGCTGCGTGTTCATGACAGCCGGTGGTCCCATCTCATGGAGCTCGAAACGTCAGCAAACGGTTGCGCTGTCCACAACTGAAGCCAACATCAGGAAAACGGGTAAAGGCACTTAATTTTCCGTAGAACTACACAGGCTACGAAATGTCTACGGAAAATAACAGGTCGGTATCGTTGCTAACTCTCGCTACGCCATTCAGAACGAACTCCGCTGGTTTGAACAAATATGAGCGTCAGACGACACATTGCAGCTTAGTATCGTGCCACTACCACTCATCCTCTCTTTACGACCTCAAGGCCATTCATTCCCTCTCTTTGAACGAATCCACCGTACGGTAATGTTATCAATTGTGTAGAGACTGTTAAAATGATGTTGAACTTGCTCTAGGATTCGTTATTTACCACTTTCCATCGTTGACCATTAGTGAGTTCATCCAATACTGACCTTTGGGTCTGTCAGCTGACGACGAACACACTATCCAAGTCGCTTCATCCCAGTTATTATTGGTTGATGACTATGTTTTAGGAGAAGTAACCTGGCGTTAAGACATGCTGAGAGACTTCCGAATGGACTTTAGGGTACGTAATTCAATGTTTTCACTATCTGCTAGCTAACACAATCATGCCAGTTGCATTCTAAGTTATAGGTACCAAAATGATACTGATAAACAGATAGAGACTTCGCAACAGCCGCCGCCACATCATCCTGTATGATCAATAGGTATGTTTTATCTCTCTCGAAAGATGTGTCCTAATTCTGGGCTCATTATGCAGGATGTGTTGCTGAAGATTGCGGTTTTACTTGTTCTATCTGATCCACAAATGTAGAAGTTACTATCAGTTCCTCTTGTGTTTAGCTACATTATATATCAATTTTACACATTTACTACCTAATCCTGCACAAAAATTACGGATATTAAATTGGAAAATTAGTAAATAAACATGGCACTATTGAGGCTACTGAAGCTAGAGACTCTATATAGTTATTCATAGCACCCGCAGCCGCTAGCATAGCGCAAAATCACCAGACTTCTAGGGAATCTATGGAGACTACCATAGTGTACATAAATTACAGAGGCTAGGGTGTCTATGGACGCTATATAGCCTCTGTAGCATTTGCCAACTTTCCTGATGAAGTATAGGTCGTACACTCCGGCGGAACAAGAGACCTCCTGGATATTCTCGTTTATGAGCGAGATCAGTCTTTCGCAAGCACTCCCGGCGGTCCTCTATGAGAATAATCAGTCTGCGATATCTCTCGCCAACATTACCACATCTCGCGCACAAACAAGCACATCGACGTCCGCTAACATTGTCGCAAAAGTCAAGGATAGAATATATTGCTTGATAAATTATTATAAGTTTGCCAGACTTTGGGCACTTTATCATGCTTTATCAGACTTGTGGAGTCTATAACCTTTTATAATATCTGGCTTCTTGATAATGCCTGAAAATGGGCTACAGTGGGTGCTGAGCATTTTCACTGATTGCTCAAATTATAATACACACAATATGTTTCATAATGAAAAGTAATCTATTGGTACCACTACGGTATATATACACGCTCTGGTATCTACCTATACTATAAGTCAAATGAACAAAGGAGTGATTGCAAACAGGGAGATACATACAGAATTAGTATGGGATTCTTATTTGAACATTTGGAAGTTCTCAGATGACTCACCTAATGCCCCCAAAGCACATTTTCATGCAAACTCTATGACCCTGTGGAAGTCTGTGCACCAAGGTAATTTTTTTCAGTTAAATTGGCAGGAAATGATGACCTACATACCTTCCACCATCTTCACCTACATATTAGTGAGCATTTGCCAAGATCCCCTAATGGCAAAACTGACAGTGCATCTAAGAAGATGCAAGAATGGGGAGGAATTGGCAGCGAACATGGGTGTCGGGGATCCTCAAATGGGTGTTGGTGGTGATACTAGTCAAGGAAGGAAGAGGATGTTGGAGCTATGAAGTGGGGAGTATTTTATAAGTAATGGCCCAGAAGATCCATGTAACTGAGTGGTCAACAGGTCCACAGACTGTGTGGACTGAAGACCTGGCACCACACCTGCCCTCATTGCATTCACAATGCACTGCATGATGTACTGTCACAACCTCATCACAGTCACACCTCATCAGCCAATGAGCAAAGCATTACAACTTTATCATTTGATTTTCTGCTTTTTTCCTATTTGTTAACTTCTGATCCTTGCACATTTTGTTTTATCTTGTCCCTAACTTACTTATTTTGTATTCTAACTCAGGGTTGCTTTCTACCCCAGACTTAGTATTTAAGTCATGTATTTTGTAGGTAAATCCTCATTTCTGATATTGTGAATAACAATCCTTTACTCTTCTACTTCATGTCCTCTTGTCTCTATTCTACACTCTATTTCTCACTCTTGCTCATTGTTGTTCATGTTGACCTTATAAGGTCTTGTGTGGACTTATGCTTGATTATGTTACAATCTCACATAGATCTCACTATAACTTCACATTGGTCTCCAGATGACAATTGATAACTATTATTTTGAATCAAATTAAGGACACCAGCAACTTGAGAAGGTGTAACCCACACAAGTTGAAGCCAAGACCTTATGTTCCAAATTCTGATCCTGGTATTCTTTGTGGCACTTCACACCACCTCACAGTACCTCAGTTCACCTTGCACCAACTTTTATATTGGGATCTTAACCTATACCTATTCCCCTCAGATTAGGGTACCCTAATTCCATCCCATCGCCCGTTTAGGGTCAGAATCTGCCCGAATCCTTCCCTTTCCACGCTCATCCTCTCGGTGCACCCCAAGAACCCCAGGGGCCAGATGGGTCCCACACCCGGCCCAGCCCTGCCTGGGGTCCCACAGTCCCTTTAACCCCCTGTGATGGCCTGTTTAGGGTCAGAATGCAGCTGAATCATTCCCTTTCAGTGCTCATTCTCTCTGCACACCCCCAGAACCCCGGGTCCCAAATGGGTGCCATGCCCAGCCTGGCCCCCCACGGCTCTTTTAACCCCCCTGGTCACCTGTTTAGGGTCAGAAATGTGCCCAAATTGTTCCCTATCTGTGCTCATCCTCTCCACTCACACCAGAACCTCAGGTCCCAGATGGGTCCCACACCCAGCCTTGCCCTGCTTGGCCTCCCACAGCCCCTTTAAGCCCCCCCCCCCTGGTTGCATATTTAAGGTCAGAACACACCTAAATTGTTCCCTTTCTGTGCTCATCCTCTTTGTCCTCTGGCTATCCAAAAATATTCTTACCTAAGCAAGAGCCCCTCCCCTTCCCACAGAACCCCCCTGCTTCTTGCCACAGTTTAACCCCTTATAAAAAATCAAGAAGGCAGTAGGTAATAGAAATAGACATTGCACCCAGTGCTAAAAACACATGGACATCAGCAAATAGTTTTATCTATGTGCGAGACCCCACCCCATCAAGC
The DNA here is from genome assembly GCA_000827215.1 of Sphaerobolus stellatus SS14. Taxonomy (NCBI): domain Eukaryota; kingdom Fungi; phylum Basidiomycota; class Agaricomycetes; order Geastrales; family Sphaerobolaceae; genus Sphaerobolus; species Sphaerobolus stellatus. Next base: position 289,189 of record KN837222.1, on the reverse strand, counting down.
ACTGTCCTACCTGGTCCTTGTACTGTATAAAAGACCCAGAAAATTAACAAAGTAAGAAACAGGGGAAAACAAGGGCAGATCTTCCAGGTTACTGACCTCTGGCTATTGAAAAATACTTGTATCTAAGTGAGAGCCCTCCCCTTCTCATAGAGCCTCCCTGTGCTCCTCATCACATATTATTCCATTATATAAAAACAAGGAAAGCACGTTGATGCCAAACCAAGCCCACCCCGAGGTTATATACCCAGAGCCACCAGGATCCAAAACATCTAAGGGAGTGAGCTCCCTGTTCAGGCTGTGTGGCCAATAATTCAGGTACCTGAATTATTTGAGAAAATAGGTAGGTCTCTAACTGACAGTTCGACGTCCATGAGTCCACTGGTGGATGTGGGGAGGATAGGCAAGAGGATGTAAAGAACGACAGTGGGAGCCGGTTATGCACATGCGGTTATTTGAAGTGGCTAACTGAGGTGCTTCCTCAGTCAGTATATATATATGTTGTGGATTGCCGTATTTTCACTCACCAAGGCCCTCTACTAGCCGTCTAAGACACAACTTGACGTACATGAGTCTACTAGTGGATGTAGAGAGGAGAGGCGAGAGGGTGTAAAGAGCGACTGTGGGAGCCGGTTATGCAATTTGTCTAAAAATGAAGTACGTACTCACGAATTGTGGCGAAACTACATCGCTTCGGAAATTCAATTGGCTGGTGAACAGAGTTGAAATCTCGGCTGAAGTCTTCAAGTGACTAGTGAACTGAGTTGATTCAGCGTTGAAAGACCGATATACTTCCGAAGCGATGCAGTTCCGCCACAATTCGTGAGTACGCACTTTATTTTTAGACAAATTACATAACCGGCTCCCACAGTCGCTCTTTACATCCTTTTGCCTCTCCCCCTACATCCACTAGTAGACTCGTGGACGTCGAGCTGTCACTTAGAGACCTTCTGCTAGTCGAGGGCCTTGCGGCCTTGGTGAGTGGAAATACATTGATCCACAGCATATATACTGACTGAAGAAGCACATCACTTAGCCACTTGAGATACTTGCATTGTTGTTATCCATCAGTTATGACCAGGGATCGGGTAGGTATCGACTGAGTGAGCACCTCAGTTACCCACGTCAAATAACTGCATGTGCATAACTGGCTCCCAGTCGTTCTTTACACCCTCTTGCCTCTCCTTCCTACATCCACCAGTAGACTCATAGACGTCGAGCTGTCACTTAGAAACCTTACACTTCTTCTCTTGAGCAACTACACTCGTGGACCACATATTATGGCAAGCGGCGGACCTCTCGGCCCAGAATTTCCAACTTCAATACTACAGGGGGCTCTCGCTACCCTGATCAGTAAGGAGTACAGCTTAATTTTCAGTCTTCTCCCACTAAAGTCTAGTGAAATATAGGCATTTTCTTGAGCGCTTGGTAAGAAATGCATATTTTGTGCCGTTTCAAGTCATACCTACTATCTACAGGCTCTGGGGTATCTCTGCTGCTCAAGGGTATAAATATTTCAAGACCTATCGTCAAGATCCTCTTTGGCTGAAAACACTGGTTAGTAAAGGGCCTTTATTGTTTTTAGACCTTATCTGTGCTTAACAGCATCGGTAGGTTTCTGCCTGCCTGTAAGTCTGAAAATTTGTCGAGATTCTGCTTACTAGTAGTACGATTATGGAGATTATTAGGGTACTCAATACGGTGTCCTTGGTGTCCCACATCTTATATGCCTACCATTGGACAATATTCTGTCGATTGCTTTCCAACCTGGATACGATTACCACGGTGACTGGGTACGTTCCGCTCCATGGGTATATAATCATCCACTCACGCCATATTTAGAATATCGGTGAGGGTTTCATCAATGGTTTTAGATTTGACACTCAGTCAACAACAATCGCAGCCCCTAATTTATGTTCATGTGCGTCCCTTTGGCTCACAGATATCGTTTTAACGATTGGTTAACGAGAACTCCGGCCCAGTATATTATCATTTCTACGGTTCAAGGGTAAGCCTGAAGAATGTTCATCTTCGTTTAAAAAGATGGTTAAATTACTTTGTAGCTTCTATGCTCTGCGCGTTTGGACCGGTGAGCTTGTTTAACATGAAGATTAAATTTTATCGCTTAGTCTTAAATAGTAAGCGAAAAGAAGAAGCTCCTTGTAATCCCAATTGTAGGTAGTTCAAATGCGTTTCTGCTCTTGGTTGTACTTATATTCCTTGTATTTGAATCCACTTTGTCTTGAGTCTAATACAACTTGGTTTGTTCAATATTTGTTACTCTCTTCCCACCTCTAGCATGCTTATCCTTTGCGTTGTCTGTCAGTATCTGGCTTATGTAAGTAATTCTATCTAACGCATTTATATTTACACATAAAATAATCACCAATTTACAGATGGAGCACTTTATCTGTGAGCTCGTAAACAGTGGCGAAATAGAGCCTCTGGCTTGTAAGACTGTATTTATACTAACCACTGCCTATTGAAGGACTATCAAAGGAGACGTAAACTTTGCTTTCGCTAAACCTTTCGTGGTTAGTCATTAAACCTTCCAATCCTTAGTAAAATCAATAATATTAGCATTAGGCCTCTACCAGTACAGCGGCTGTGGCTGGTGTCGTATGCGACATAACAATCTCTTTCGGTCTTGTGTATTACTTGAAAGCGCTTACAGCGACGTCAGGAGTTTTCAGAGGGTGAGTGACTTCATACACAAAGCTGTTCCTTATTTATGCATTTTAAAACACAACGAGTGATTATCACTCTGGTAATGCATTCCATCAACATCGGTGTTATCCAGGGGTAAGATCAATCCTTGTGTATACATCTTCCGAGCGGGCGACTGACAATTCCCCTTCATGGCACAGGCTTGTCTCTCTAGGATTCCTTATTACGGTATGTCAAGACTCTCGGTGCCTCTATTTAACCTGTCGTCTCATATGTGCTAGTGGCAAGCGTTACCGCCCCAGAGTCAGATCTTCCCCGTGCTCTACATCCCTCTCCCTGACAGTAAGTCCTTGGTCGACAGTTCTTTCACCAGTAGTAAACTACTAAACATATTGATATAGTTTATGTTAATTCATTTCTCGTATCGTGAGTCGTCGGTCTGGTCTTCTCCTTGATTTGCATACTCATGGACATTTCCTAGCTTAAATGCTAGAGAAAGCCTTCGTCACCAGATTCAGGCCGGCCGTAGCCTGGTGGATACATTGAGCCATTTTAACGCGATAGATGAGCTCTCGTCGACCTGCCAAAAAAATCTCTTCAGATAAGAGCGATCTTGCAGGCTCACTGATCCCAGCTAAGAACACAAGGCGGCCCGATATTCCCATGGAACCACTCAATCGGTCGAGACACCTTGCAGGCTAGAATTATTTAGGGCAAAGTTCTGTTAACCCTATGAAAAACGAAAAAGAATGTCGTGGAATTTCTCCCTCGCTTGTTTCCAGACACATACCCTCTCTCGCTGAATGCAATGTGAGAATGAGAATAGCATTGAAATTGGAAAGCTTCACCTCAAAGGTAATCAAGTAATTGTATGTCAACAGTGAGAATGCTACACAGGTGAAATATTTGTATAGCTGACTAAAAGGTGCGATAAGACACTCAGTAAACTATCATGTTAATAGATGGTCAGATGGGAACTTACATACGAAATAATGCATTCAACACTCCATGAAATGAATTGTCCCAGATCTCAGTGTCTGACATGACCCAAACAGGACAAAAGTAGAGACCTCTCTGTATACCATATACATTCTAGTCAGATAAGGGCTGTCTATATGGATGCATTCCCCCAGATACTGACTGCCTATCCAGCTATATGTATTCGCGTTCAGCCAGCAAAAGAATGCATTCGTCATATAGAAATACATTCGGACCAGAAAAATGTATCCAGATGGGGGATTAGGATCAAAGGACCTTCGAGGGGCAAATCAACAAATGAAAATAAAAATAAAAATATTTCGAAAACAAAGCAAACGCAAAGAGGAGGGGGGCACGTGCATGCCCACACATCGTGCCGCGAAGTCAGAAATAAAAATGAAAATAACTGCCAGAAAAAATAAATATTCCGAATATATATATTATAATAAAAACAAAGTGCAAGGGGGATGCCATGCCATGTCCGTCGTGAAATCAGCGAAATTCAAATATTAAATTAAAAATATCAAACCCAAAAAAAAAAAAGGGAAGGGGAGTGGCGTACACCTCCTGCTTGTAATTCCAAGTTAAAAAGAAAAGAAAAAAGAAAAGAAAAGAAAAAAGAAAAGAAAAGAAAAAAGAAAAGAAAAGAAAAAAAGGAAAGGGAAAGCGGAAAACATTTCACACTAGCGCTCTGTGGAAAACATCTCTTGTCACATGACAGACTTTTTTTTGTTCAAGAGCTCTCCAAGTTAGATCCGCTAGGTAACTGCAAGCCAACTTGAAGCCAAATATGTACAAGACTGGTAGCTACTCCACTATATTACTATCTTCGAGTTTCAACCGCCTGTACTATCTGCATTGAGGACCTTCCTAATGACGTGTGCTGCGACGTGGCCAGCCATATCATGTCAGTCCAATAGGTAAAAAAGGATCACAAGGTCTGTACCTTTTGGCAATGCGCTCTCCGTCTTTGGATGCCTCGCTACCCTTTCCCCTCACAACAGCACGCGCACGCGGCCTATTGCTGTGTAAAAATACCATTGTTAGCTATTTATAACGGAAATATTAATGATTGCCTTACCCTGTAGTGGTCGGGGCTTCTGCTTCATCTACAGTCCGAACAGTGGCTGCTCCTATCAAGACAGTGGTTACCTCATTAATGACACCCTTCCAGCCTTTCACACCCCTCCCAGTTGTCTTCGACCTCCACCACCACAACACGACTAAGAGTAAAACAATGCCAGAGGTTCCGCCTACCCGAACACTCTGCCAGGCCCCATCACTCACCCCTTCAACGCTATCCTTCCATCCCTCCGGCTGCAAAGCCAGCCACCACTTCTTGCATTCGTCTGCAAAGATGCGGCTGTCTTGATCCCGTACCCACTTAGGGATGAAATCCAATGGCATGCCTTCATCAATCCAGCTCTTGAGAGCCTCCAGTCGATCTTCGGAGGATAATTTATCCAAGTTGCTCTGTTGATATGTACTCATCAGTATTACCACACAAATAGAAAGTTCGATGCATACTGTGTCAATTACTAAGCTCTTCTCCAAACTATCCCAGGCTTCCACAAGCTTCGTCCACTCACTACCATATTTAAGAGTCTCCAAAGTTTGCTTCAAAGTTGCTATCGAAGGTAGAATTGGCGGTTTTGCGGCTAGCTTAGCGCTGCCACCAGTGTCATCTGCACGTGGGACTTCAATTCTTGCGGCAGACACTTGGTCTTCGGGTGGGGGTGGTGTACAGTCGGATGAGGGATCTAAACCCGATTGGGTCCCGTTGACCATTGTCTGGCAGAGGGTTTAAATAGAGCCAATGCTAGCTCTTTCAGACGCTGACTTCCTGCCCCACACCTCTGCTCTCTTCTCGCTCTCAGTTATGCCCATACCAACCTCCCAATCGACATTTTTCTCAGCTGTAGGTGTTGGCAGTGCTACAGTCACGTCCTTCGAAGGAGATAGGGATGTCCCCACGGGGTTGGTTTGACCGGCAGTCACTTGCTCACTGTGCTTTGTGGCATCATTGTCTCGGATTTGAACTTGCTGGACGATAGTTGTACTGTCCTTATTGAGTTCCAGATCCGTGATCGTGGAAGCTGATGGTGTTGAACCCCCCACCAGACATCGTGCATCTCGAATCTCCTGTGCTATAATCTGTAAGTTAAGTTGTGCAGATTAATTTAATTAGCAACTTACTGAATACATGTTTCCCAAATTGGCCAAAAGGAGTGACAACTCCCTCAACGAAGCCTCGCAAATCCCCTTTGTCAGTTTCGCCTCTCCACTCCATGTACGTCTGGTTAAGCTCATCTTTCGGTCCGTTGTAGCTGCTGATGATGTTGTCAGTAGATTGTTCTTATAGCTCCACACAGGCATAACTCACACGAGCATGTTTAGCTTGTCGTTTTCTTTAGGAACAGGTGCCATCCATACTACAAGCATCATCCCTCCGGTATCTTCAATGCAACGGTCAATCCAATTTTGGAGGCCATGGCCCATAACACTGATAGACCTAAAAGAAGGTAAGGTTAGTATGCTATTATCTGAATCTTACACTAGCTTACTGTTGATATTCTTCAGGTGTTCGACTCAACACCTTCCCTTCCTCCTTCGCAACTCTCTTAGCCTCCATCCGAGATTCGTCACGTGCATCCCTTTCCTTCGCAGCACTCTCCTTCCCTTCATTTACAACCTGCATCACACTCTCCCGAACTATTTCATCTATCTCCTCTGCCCAGCACTTTTCGACCACCTGACGTCTTATAGATACCTCGTGGATTACCGGCACCTCACATCCTGCATCAACTGCAGTCTTGGCCGCTGCCTTTGCTGCAGCCACGCGCACGAGGAATGTTGGTTCCCATCGTTCCTTGTACTTGCTCATGTAGACATTGTCGGGTCGAGGAGCAACAATGCGAGTTGCAGGCACGGCAGCACCTACTGGGGCAAGTGACAATTGGACGCCCTTCTTCTTCTTCTTTCGTGCTGCCCCTAGGCCTTTCTTCAGCATCTTCTGAGGCGCATCAAGATCATCGTCTTGGTGATTGTTAACCCAAGCACACAATTGTTGTTCAAAAAAGTAAGTAATTGCATGCAACCTAGTAATTATGCTTATTACGCACCTTCTGACGTTTTTTGTCTTGCTGCCTCGAGCGGCTTCTCCTGCTCCGTAGATATTTTGGGGTTGGGATGATCCGGCTCTGGATCTGGCATAGACTGTGGCATGTATGACAAGGTTAGGGTATACTAAATACTGCACGAAAAAAAGAAATAATACTGACATTGGCCTCCTCTTCAGTGGGTCTATATTCTGGCAATGGTTTAGCAAGTACTTTGTCAATTCCCCATGTCTCGATATTCTCCGGGAACCTCTTGAACCAGGGGCGTTCAAGGTACTTCTTTACAAATGTATCAATGCCAGAATCGGGGTCACCCGCTGCTTGAGCCTTTTGGAAGTGGCGCAGGTGAGGTACTAGCCATTCGTATTGTACTTCTCGTGTCCACCTAAGAGGCATCTTGTAGTCGAGTTCGCTGGCTGACAGAAGAATAGATCCGAATAACGAATGATTCTCGAGTGGTATCCAAGCTAGCTAGCCGGTATTATGTACTTTCGGCTAGTATCTGCTTACTCAGCCATTCTAAACTGCTAGTTACGAGGTGACAGGATTGTACATTCTAGGCCGCTTGACCATCGTCATCGAAGATCCCAAGATGTCAACCCCACGATGGTACGTCATGACAATTGCACGTGTCCCAGGTGTTTACGACAGCCAGTACGTTACCTTAATATAATTGATTGTAACATATATTTACTAATAATGTTTACATTCTAGTACTGCTGCCAGTCTTGTATGCGACAATGTGGCAGGGTGGGCTGTTTGAAGAGGCAGTTGTATTGGTATCTTCAATGACAAGTATGTAGTTATTTTTCTCTCAGCTAATCTGCATGTTAAACGTCTTCTAGGTTAAAAGTCGAGGACTACACATCCCATGTCAAAAAGCTGGTGTTGCATGCTTCTCGACGCATGGGGAAGCCGCTGTGAAATTATATGCTATGTGCAAGCATCATTCAGCGGTGATTATTCTTAAGCCAGAAGTTCTCACCACTATCAAACCCATGCTCGTCACAGTCCAAGTCGGGCAACAGCAGTGTGCGTTTCTTATCCCATGATTGAACACACATGGATAGGTCGTCGTTATTATAGATAGTTGTGTCCCCTAATGTATATAATGGTTTGATAGTTTGATAAACTTGCTGTTCTATTTTGCTTAAAATACGAGTGTGATAAATTATATTCATGATCACTGAGATGGCTTGTGCAACGGAACAGCCTCAATAGTGAAGAAATAAGATTCTGTGAACATGGTATAGGCTAGGCTAAAATATCTACTTATAGTTCCCTGCTATATATAGATAGGTCGTGGAAACAACGTGAGCATATCGTCGATATGGCTGTCTTTAGCAGCAGATTCCTATACCACGAATAATACCGGAGATAGAGCGTGGTCCCAGGTCGTAGAATCCTAAGTCCTTGTGTGTACTCCTATGTACTCTATTGACCAGTGCATTGGGAAGCTCCTTGGCGGGTAGCACCATGACACTTCGTCACCATCATAAAGTGCTTGCTCATTGTTGCAGACAGCGAGCAGAACACCGATGCCGTGCTCGCTAATTATGTACTTCAAGAATTCCCAATATATATATAGTATTATATAAATCGATATATTCAAATAATGAAGTGTCCGATAGCCTGAACACAGTTGTACAACAAGCCATACATTGAGTACTATTTAGTATACTAATTACAATGTTGTTCAGTGCTGACATCGCGGTATATGTAATAGACTGCGCAGTAGGGTAGAGTGGGGAGGAAGAAAGAGCAAGGGATCGATGTCTTTTTGGAACATGTGTCACGCAGTAACCAGTCACGTTTGGGAGCTGCCGAAAACCTCACAAATCGACAAATTCATGCTTAGTATATTTGATAGAGCTCAAGAGGCAATATTTCGGTCTGATAATTATGTATACCATATAAATGTTATATAACTGAAAAATCAAGGTTGATATATCGACTTTTAAGTCCGGTAACTAAATTCCAGCATCACCTGTTTCTCGTAATTTGGTCCATTTGGTAGAAAACAAATTCTCTAGGTACGCAGATGTACTATATCTCTGCTAATACAGTTGAATTACATTCAGATATCCTTATAGATGATTAGTGATGTATCAACACCAAACAGGACTTTCGTTGTCTGAGCCGGTGAGCCTAGACGTACATTTCACACTGTTTAAATTTTAGAAGTCCAGAAGGATCAATCTCGGTGTCTTATATTTTTTTCTTGCTTTCAGTAATATCTTATACATGCTGTAAAATTTCCAGGTTGCTATGCATAGCCCATAATAGAGATACGACCACTGTCTCTTCATGGTACGAAATCAGGTACTTATTTAGATTTAGAACGCTGTAGAGTGCTTCAACCTACCTATTCCAAGTGTCATACAAGTCAAATAAGTTATTAAAAAGACACAGGAAATCTCCCGGAAAGGCTATTTGCCTTATATCTAATGCACCGGAGTAAGTTCCCTAGTGTAAGAAGTCTCTGGGATGGCGAAAACACGGTTTTAGAAAATATTTTACAAAATTGCAAGGAATTTGCTGGGTATACCTACAGTTAAAATAATATAGCTGTGAAAGTTTGAGACTGAACAGTGGACTGTGCGGCTAGAAACAGCGGGTTGAATACCAGTACGCAGGGCCTCTGTCAGGTTGACCCTGTAGTGGAGTTTCCGTAGTGTCCTTATCCACCCTTCCTGATACACCTGCAGTTTGATGTCCAGTCTAACTGGAAGGTTTATGGTTTGGATAATATACCTTCAATGAATAATCTCGAAGCTTTTAAAATGCTTGAGGTGCTTCGAGGCTTGGTGGGCCATGAGGCCCGGGGGGTCTTCTTTTCTTAATTTTGTTCGTTTCACTGAGAGCAAGAGTTCTTCTTCAGTATATATGTAATAGACCTTCATATCTCCACGTTCAGGAGGAAGAACTTCTTTTGCACCAGGCACCTTGTATCTTATAGTACGCTGTGGATGCCTTACGTTTGGCTGAATGAGTTCATGGTTGTGTTCTGATATCTTTACGGCCGTTCTGGCGCAGATCAAATTCTACAATTAATGCCTAATGTAAGACCATTAAAAGCTCAAGAAAAGGACACTGAGGGGACAGTGAGACTGTAGTCTCATTGTATTCAGCTACTACGCAGTGTAGATGGCATTAGAGAGAGCGTTTAAAGTCTTTGAGATATGTGCATGCATCTCTACACCTAACAGAATAAAGATTAGAATAAGGGTATCGACGAAAAAAGAATTACGTACATAGACGTGATTGATTGATATTTGTAAGTTCAAATAGTAGGGATACAACTAATCTCCCCAGCTTGTCTACAGCGCACCAGTATCTAGTGTTGCCGTGGTGCCGCCGTGGCGTCCCTCGGCGTTTCGGTGTTTCCCAATTTCCTGTCCTCAGAGCAACTTCTGGCCTTTGATATTTTTTGAACAATTCTATGTACCTTAGAGCTTAAATAAAATCATATTTTTGAAGAGCCAGATTTTCTGGGGGAATCCAGGGAAGTTCGCCCCGAGTCACGCCATGTCACGCCACGGCAACACTACCAGTATCCTCGCATTGCAGGGTTCTTGGCTGTTTCTTGCCCCTCAGCTCATCTAGAAGTTCAGTGTACACTAGGATAATTAGCACAAGGCATAAAGCGTGTAGTGAGCAGAAGCGTCACAGTCCAGCAGAGCAGAAAAGGAGACAGAAATTGCATAATGTACTTGACTAGAGGATATTGACTTCTTGGTCTATTATCTTCATAACCTATTTACAGGCAAACGAGTTTTGATTGAGCATAGTTAAATACATTTGAATCTGCCATGTATCTCTAGATAATTATCCGATAGATAAATTATTTGCTTCTGGATTTTTTTTTGTGATGTTTTTAGCGAATTTGCAAGAGTGCGACATTGATGTTGTGGCCGTCCACAACGATGAGCAGGCACTTTATGATGTGCATGAGTTGACTGGTGTGCGATGATGGTCAATAAAGTACATAGGAATACACACAAGACCTTTAGGATTTTATGACCTGGTCGCAAGCTACAGCCAGCAAGTCCAAAGGGAGTCGCTACTATGAGCGTGTCCACCTACATCTTTGCTTCCGTGATTACGTATGCTCGCATGCGTCTTGCGAATCGATGCCCAAGCCCAAGCCCAAGCCAGCTCAAGCTGTATGGTATCCAGTGCCCACAACACCGCCTAGTACGGTCGTTCCATCCAAGAGAACAGAACTTTCCCCTTCCCCTCCACCCCCACTACATACGCTTCCACCGACCACCACTCCCTCCACCACCAAAAGGCGACGCGTTACTCCAACCTTGGATCCCGCCTTAGGATGGTATTCCGTGCCGGATATCCTATCCTTAATGATACAAAAATCAGTGCTGCTGATAGGGTGGCATACTTACTGCCGATAAGAAGTTTGACCTAGTAATCTAAATCCGGGAGACAAACCCTATCTATTGCTATCCGTGGCGCTTCACAATTGATTTTTATCAGTTTAGGTACCTCTACATCTTATATACAATCTCTAAATGCAATTCCTGCATGTTATTGAAATATACCCCCTATAATCATCCATCCCAATTTTTATAGAGACAAGAGGGACATATTTCCACTCTATCAGAGAACAAAACAAAACGAACGTACAATAAAACCTTCCAATAAAAGAAAGCTCACATACAGAGTTGAGGCATTAGACTGCTTGTGCGAAAGCTCCGGCGCTTCTGCGAGGTCTTTTTATGATGCGCAGCTAGAGCTCCCCCTTAGAGCTTGGGCTAGCTAAGAACACTCCAAAGTCACTAATACCCCCACAGAAGCGCCGAGGATTTTGCACAACCTCTATTAAAAAATCAGTATGATGATTGGTTTTAGCCTTCCTGCTTCAGCTGAATGCCACATTATTCATCGCATCGTAGGTGATTAATAGACCTGCGGGAAATCGATAAAAATGAAGATTTTGTGAAAAAGGTCACAGCGCAACCCTGTGTGCTGTGGTGTGCTGCGGCTCCTACTTGGTTAGGAAGGCATAATTTTCCTTTGGGGAACTGCCACAGACCTCAAGTGGAGCCACCGCTCTGGTTTCAGAAGCCGCACGGCCTGTCATATCCAATTGCTATACAAAATAGCATAAACTCTACAGGCCACGAAGCGTCGCTGTGGCTTTTGCCTAAACTCTATAATAGGTTTTTACGATTTGACTTATGCGTAGAACTATTAGACTGAAACCTCTTTGCGAATATTTAATACTCTTTCAGTCCAAACCCGTTCTCTGTCCGGCTATCGGCTTGCTATGACAATTTAAGGGCTATCCCTCTTCCCACACCTCCTTCTTTGCGTCTAAGCGGGGTCACAGTATCATAAACCCTGTTCTTCTGCCGATACCGGAGGCTGAACATGACTTTCTATCGAGGAGAGTTGGACGTCATCTTTTCCTCAAGGAGGGATTGGCTTGAGAGATGGTAAGAGATTTCAGAGTTCGCAATAACGTTTACCCAACGAAACGTTAAGTTTATTATCTTTGGTCTGTGCCCGAGGATAGCATCAATAAAAATGGTTGGCCTTGAAGCTCTTCTCAGAAGGGAATACTTATACTAGAGATATCGACGTTTTCCCCAAGTTGGAATCCGCCTTACCACACCATGCTTGAGTCGATTTTCTCCTTGAGCTCGCACTTGCAACCGCAACTTCTGTATCCAATGCAGACGGTGCTGATGGTTACAACACTCGTTATCATATTGACAACCACTTACAACTTTTGGGCACGGGATCAGATACCCAAAGGTAAGCACATATTTACATAGTCTTACATAGTTAACCTTACAAAATAATCACCGGGTCAAAATAGGTCTTCGTCTCCCACCAGGGCCTAAAGGATTGCCTCTAATCGGGAACGTGTTTGATATGCCGAAGGAGAGGGAGTGGGAGACACTGGAGAAGTGGGCGGAGGAATATGGTGCGCATCCTTTTTATATTTAATCTGTATAGGGAGGTTGGTGTGATACGATAGCTTTTAGGAGAAATCGTTCATGTGAAGGTGTTTCAAACTCATACCATTTATATCAATTCGAGGAGGATGGCATATGAGTTGTTTGAGAGGCGGTCGTCAAATTATGCGGATAGGACGAGGATGACGATGGTGAATGAGTTGTGAGTTGTCCATTTTCAGACGAAGACGTGTGATTGAAATACTGGGATTTGGTTCCTCATAGGTTGGGATGGGACTGGGGTATGCCCTTCCAACGATATGGTGAAAGATGGCGTAGACATCGCCGGGCGTTTCACGAGAAATTTCATTCGAATGCTGTGGGGACGTTTAAGAGCTCACAAATAAAACATACGAGGTAATTAACGGACCTTCTCAATAACCCCTGCACACTTTCCTTTGACGTATTCCCCAGGGACCTTCTACATCGTCTGCTCAAGACACCAGACGCCGTCGCCGAACATTTGAGACATATTTCCGGAGCGATTATCGTGGAGGTTTGTCTTTATTCGATAATGGAAATCAAATAGGCAAAGTACTGATTATCGTGGAGGTTTGTCTTTATTCGATAATGGAAATCAAATAGGCAAAGTACTCATGGAGATATAGATAGCCTATGGCATTCACGTAAAACCACAAGGTGACCCCTTTATCAGAAATGCTGAACAGGCTATCACTGGCAGCATTGAGGTATTTTCACCTGATGAAAACATGGGGAAAACATTAGAGGTCAGCCCCATTTTCACAGTGTTTTCCTCAGAAGAAAACATTGTTAGAAAATTTGATTTTAGTAAGGTTTTCAATGCAAATTTATCAATGTTTTCACTTGAAAAAACTTTGAAGAAATCAGGGAAAAACATTGGAGAAACTCCAGAATTCATCAAAATTTTATCATCATCTTATCATGGTTTGCACCCCTGAAAACATTGAAGGAATTGGACAAAAATGTTGAAGGAAGCTTAATTTTCATCATAGTTTTTTTCACTGTTTTATCAATTTAAGGTATTACACTCCAAAAATGTTGATAAAACAGTGGAAAACTATGATGAAAATTACGCTTCCTTCAACATTTTTGTCCAATTCCTTCAATGTTTTCAGGGGCAGAAACCATCATAAGATGATGATAAAATTTTGATGAATTCTTAAGTTTCTCCAATGTTTTTCCTTGATTACTTCAAGGTTTTTTCAAGTGAAAACATTGATAAATTTGCATTGAAAACCTTACTAAAATCATATCTTCTTACAATGTTTTCTTCTGAGGAAAACACTGTGAAAATGGGGCTGACCTCTAATGTTTTCCTCATGTTTTCATCAGGTGAAAATCCCTCAATGCTGCCAGTGTATGAGGGGCCTTGAAGCAGCTGGTGTGCCCGGAACATTTATGGTGGATAGATTTCCTTGGTGTAGGTGTTTGGGACACATTTTCCTAGAGATTATTGGTTAATTAAGGAGCTTAACCATGACTTTTAGTGAAACACATACCTGACTGGCTACCCGGCACATCTTTCAAAAAACTGGCGCAACAGTGGCATCAGAATGCAACAGCAATGAACAATTTACCTTATGAATATGCTAAAGCACAGGTGGTCTGTACCTTTATCTCTTACCCTAAGTCATCTTTTCATATATAATGTTCTTTGGTTCTATAGGCTGCAGGAACACATGAACCAAGTTTCGTTTCAGCTCATTTAGATGACCTTATAGCGAAAGACAAATTTACACCGAAAGAGGAAGAGGTCGTGAAGAATGCGGCAGGCATTGTGTTTGCTGGAGGGTCTGATACGGCAAGTCATTATATTCTATCTCCATACTCTCTGATCATTCGAATCGGTCCACACAGACTGTCTTCCAGATGACATCATTCATCCTCGCGATGGCACTATTCCCCGAAGTCCAGAAGAAAGCACAACAGGAGCTAGATAGCGTATTGGGAGGAATAAGGCTTGTGGAATTTGAAGATGAACCTGAGCTTCCGTATATTTCGGCAATGGTGAAGGAGACACTGAGATGGCATCCACTTCTGCCACAATCTGTCGCTCATGCGGCATTGGAAGAGGATGTTGTAGGGGAATATTATATTCCAAAAGGTCCCGTCGTTGTGGGGAATTCATGGTATGTCTAAGCTTTACTCTAAGAGACCTGAGCCAGATTTTTATTGATATTTTACCCAGGCGATACTTCACGACCAAGACGATTTTGGACCTCAACCTAATCAGTTTATGCCTGAGAGATTTTTGAATAAAGCCGCCAGGCGTGATCCAGAGGTTACGGGGGCGTTTGGGTATGGGAGAAGGTAGAAAGATATCATATCGTCATGGTTTGCTCTACAACCTATGTTTCGACTGACTTTCTTGTAGGATTTGTCCTGGTAGACATATGGCGCAAAATCTCCTCTTCATTGAGATTGCATCGATTCTTCAGAACTTTGATATTTCGGGTCCGTTGGATGTGAATGGGAAGGAACAACCACCAGTGTACAGAATGACTTTTGGATTCCTTTCGTGCGTTCGTCGTTTGGAAAAAAGAGGATAGCTGATAATGGAGATCCAGACATCCCGTTGATATGAAATTAAACATTCGTCCACGATCTGAGGTGGTGGTGAAGCTGATTGAGGAGACAATTAAGGCAAATTCAAGTGTGTGAACGACCCGAGTCGATGGTCTTTAGAATTACGAAGAACAGAAATCCTCGGGATAAAGGCAATACTTTGTATATATACCTCGATTCAGAAGAAATACAGATCTAAAGTGGTTTGTGATGGTTGTCACCATTAATTTATTCTAAGGGGACAAGTCATCTGAATTTGCTGTCGATTCAGGACCAGGGAAAGAATGTTTTAATCTTATACCGTTATCGGACGTTATATCTAAAGTTTATTGTAGAATCGTAGGAGAATGGGTTAAAGCATAATGATAACTCTACCGATCATTTGCCTTTGGTCTTCCATTCTTGCTCGACGACATAAATTCATGGAACATCAGTTAAAAGTATGAAGCGTATTTGGTTGCTCTCATGGCTTGTTGTGGGTCCTGACGTAGTAAATGCTTCCCAGGCCACGTCATGCACAATGTCAGGTACTTACGTTCTGCGATATTTCCACTCATGTCCATACAAAATCGTTCACCTGATCCTCGAATGGGCGGCTCTTCTCAATTTCGCGCCAACCAATCTTCTACGTATTTCACACGATACCTTCACCATAATTGCATCTGTCGTTTATCATACCGGTAGGACTATTAAACAGAAGAAGTTTCCAAGTTTTGTCTGCGCCTTGTTATCAGCAACGCGTGGTCACATCTACCAAAGTCACATCCGCTATCTATTCTTTCATAGGCAGGCCAATTGTCTGGATCTTCTCTGATTCGGCATATATCGATTCCTCATATATTGGCATTAGCTTCCGGCACGGTGTCTTGTACCATTCCCACCCTCCCGCACCTTACACTACATCGGGCAAGCCTTACACAAATCCTCCATTGCTCTTTATTCCACTCTATCACGCACATCTTCGCATCAAGGGAAATTCTAGAATTTTTACGCTCACTCTCAATCTCTCGGATATCGTACTTCCCAATTTAACTCACATCAGTAATGGGCGTTTCGTCTGGAGTGATCCGGGACGACCTCATAGTAAATTTGGACGGCCTAGACAGCGCCAGACAGCCCAGGATCAGTCTGGACGGCCGGACGTGCCTGGACGACTTTTTCCGCCGTCACTGATGCACATCGTGGTTCCTATCTTCACAAACAACGTTCCTTCCAATAATGTTGTTCTTCGAACAATCTTTGCTGGTTTATCTCAGCAACCGAGATTGAAGTTTGTTGAATTGGGGTTATTCTGGTGTAATGGTGTGGATGATCAACCAGATCCTGATGCGAATTTGGCGGGCCTGTTGGACAGTGTTGGTGCGGACTGCACCGCACAGATTGTGTCTTTCCCCCTTCAAATCTTTGTCTCAGATCAATAGGAAAAGTGACTGGATGGAGGTTCAGAGGGATGGAAATCAGCAGAGTTATGAGGTAGAGAATAAATTCATACACTGTATATTTGCGATTAGAATCATTTTTTCAGCGGTCAGTTCCAACTCATGAACATTCAGAGGACGACTCGATGTTCATTCTTGGCATGCAAAAATGTGCTTATTGTTTGTAGACTCAGATTACGTGGGATGGAAAAGAGAATATCAGATTTCACAGATTTGAGAGTATCGTCTCAACCCGGCTCCATGTTACGCGCACTCCACTATTTTAACATTTCTTAGTTTCCCGGGATCTCAGTCATCTTTCGATAAGAGGTGATAGCTCGTTTGTATCCTTCTCAATAGGTTTTTTTGTAATTAATTGTTCATAACTGAATAAAAGAATATGGTGCAAAAATGTCACTATTTTATTAGGAAGTGAACATTCAAGGACCTGTGAATCATGGCGTTTCATAATGAAGTTTGTCATGGCAAAAGAAATGAAAATCTGTAAAATGCATAAGTTGACGCTAGTGCAAGGATCGAGGATCGTTTCGTTGGCAACCTAGCGTATGCTAAGTTGAAGCATTTTGTGAAGAGGTTGGATTAGAATGTCATACAAGTATAAAACAGCGAACAATGAAAAGCATACTTTGGAATTACATGTCCAAGAAATCCCAAACTTGGACGGCGCAATCCGTGACAGTGACATGCAGTTGAATAATACCCTGTCGATGCCAATCGCGTAATTGTTGGATGGCGGGAGTGTTGAGGGGGAAAGCGTTTCCAGTTTTTACTCTACATTCGTACCGAATATCGATGAATTTCAAAAGTACACAAGCCGTAGTGCCTTTAGGTGCGTGTACAGATTAGGTTCACAATCCAAAGAATGGATTAGACGTTGCTACCAGTGCTACCACTCCCTGTTCGGTAGGATGGATTGAACGTTATGGTATCAGGAAGCAAGTTCTGGAGAGAAAGTTCTGCAGATTATGCGCGTCCTCCGATATATGGAGAGAGTCAAGTCATTAAAATTTTCGAACCTGTTGTGATGCAAGAAATAAGGGTAGAATATCATCAAAGCCGTTCAATCTACTTATGAAAATATCATCATCCACGGGTTCTTCTGCTTGGTTTTTAAGGGCATTGAAAGCCTGTCGTCACTAAGGCTCACTGGCGCGGTCACACAAGTTGACAGGACCACTGTGTATACGTCAAGGAACTAGGACGGTCTACATGTACAGGGTACGGGTTACGATTCGGTCTGATTAGCTAAGCGAACGAAAGCTACTATAAAAGAAAATGCGAGTCACGTGTAATAAAGGTCCAATCGTAGTAAGACTGGGACTTGCCGGATACAGGCATGCGATAAGTATTCAAATGAGCCAGAGCGTGTACGTATGCCTAAAAGCTTCAAGCCCCTGTAAGGCCACCCCAGCCACCCTGATCGGGACCGGGTGCTGGCGAACATCCCAAAACCACGTAATGTACAAATGTCCATGTCAGCAAGAAATGCCAGAATAAAAGATGTATAATCGTTCAAGATGACACAACTCAACATTCTTTCCCTCTGCAAGACGCCATCTCAGAGTCATATGCTCCAGAATCATCAAGTGCATTGCATCTACACTAAAATTAAGATACGCTATATTAGGAGCATTTCAATGTAGTGTGAAAACCAGCTGTCGGGCTATCCCATTAATCGAATCTGTTTTATCCTATTCTATGTAAGTTCCGGGGGTAACCTTGTGAGAGGAATGAGGAGCATCGGATCTTTGGGAATCTCCTCTTTGTATATCAACCTTACGGAGGTTGGAACGCCCCGGAATATCGCAGGAAATATAAGGCTGCTTGGCCATATCAAGACGCAGCTGTTGCAAGGCTGGGAAGGATCCAAGGAATCCATCCTGAAGAGGTTGGAATGCTGACTGGTAACCATTGTGGGCTGCTTCTAGAGTTGCCGACTGCCATCGGACTCCACTGGACATGAGGTGTTCGATAACTGGCATAGACGGGGCCATGGAAAATCGACACATTACTGTTAGAGGAGCTTCCCGTGATCACTGTAGAGGCGTTTGTGGTTGATTAAGGTGTGCCACGAATCGGACAGGCTCCTACTTTGTAGTTTATCGCGCAGATTACGCCATGCGGATGAAGGCAGTGTCTCAGGGATCCCGAAGGAAGCTGAAACTCCGTAAGAATTGATTTCGAACAGAACAAATGGCTCACATGGTTTAGACTCGGATTAGAAGATTTCCGCCTCGTCGAGCTTGGTGAAATAAGGGCTAGTCGTCCATCTAAAAACGAAATGTGTCTTCAATACATCATATTTGCACCATAGAACATTAAAACTTAATTTAGGAAGACGAACTCCGAAGTAGAACATGAGTTTAAACTCCGAAAGAGGCGACACGCGGGGTGCCATTTGCTAGTTCCTTAAATGGGTTTTGATAAAATTGCGATCAGTATTAGTGTGCTATGTATTGATGGGATTTCCCGAGTTTACGGTCGACCGTTACCACTAGATCCCGTCGATCATGCCTAAAATAGGAGGAAATATAATGAGACTTGGGAATTAGACTTGTTGGACTTGCATGGACTTGTGCCTGCCAAATTTGGCAGGAGGGACTTGCCGGACTTGGCTGATTGGACTTGTGGGTGAAATGGACTTGCATCTGCCAGTTTGTTTATACTAGATTCCATCAATGTATACCA
>KN837222.1:229568-266212 GCA_000827215.1 Sphaerobolus stellatus SS14 | reverse complement strand
AAAATATGTGAGATAGACTGATACATACAAGGGGGCTGTACAAGTCTAAGACAAGTCCCTTTCCAAAGCTGCAAGTCCCATGCAAGTCAGTTACAGTGAGAAGACAAGTCTATTGCAAGTCTGTCACAAGTCCACTGAGAGACTTGTGGGACTTGGACTTGCCCTGCCAAAAGTCCATGCAAGTCCATTTTTGGCAGGCACAAGTCTGTTTTGCAAGTCCAAAAGTACTGTCTCCTAAAATAGTACAGTGATCGGAAGGATCCTGCTGATGTCATGTGGGCGAGCCACTCCTTTCTCCCGCAGCTATACATTATTCAGTAAGCGCGGTGGGAGCTCTTTGGAGGAAATATTACAAGGTAATACATTCTTCAATATGCGTGGTGGGAGCACTCTGAAAGAAAATATTTCGCGATAGCCTATGATGGTGCGGTGGAACGTAAATCAGCATCACCTGACCCTACATGTTCCAGACATAACCGACATCCTTTTGCAGCATCACCGGAGTCCTTCACCGTCCTTCAACAACATTGTTAAATAGATTCCACAATGAAGGTAAACGAGTAATGTATACGCCTAGAAGCAGCAAAGAACGGAGGTACATACCATTTGAGCAACAGCGACCAACTATAGAAAATAGCACCATCCAACAGGTAAACCCTTCGTTTTCATCCATTGCCAACACACCCCATTATCGTTCTCCCCCACCGTAACTCTTATTTTCTCTTGACCACCATCTTCCCCTACTCGTCGCGCCTGCCAAGCTGCCATCCGTCCGTTTGGCTCTCAGGCTGGCGATCTGTACTACTATCTGTGAGCTTCTAGTGTCTTCGAAGCCAGTTGTGAGTGACTCTTGAGGTGATACCGTTTTATATGTGTTCGAAGATAAGTGTTGCGTTTCGACTTTAACTTATGGTAATTCATGTGCTGATAGCGATACTTTTGTAGGCTGTGGAAGAACTTGGGTTGCAGCCGGAGAGTGTGTCACAGTAGGATTTGGGGATATATACTGGGAGTTCACTGGTACGTGCAGTCCTGCTGTTTATTTATCACGCTTCTGACCATCCTACTTTAGGTATTTAATTTTCTAGACCGCTGAGACCCTTCAGACTACTATCCATACATCCCTCTTATATAGTATGCAAATATTGGATTAATTTCATTACGATTGGCACGACCAAGGTGTGATAGGCTGGTGGAAGGAAATATTATTTTACAGGCAATCGCTTCCATCGATGGCTAGACTGCAAGCTGCATTCTATCCACAAAGCTTAATTTACTTTTAAAGAAGAACTTATTCTTTGATCAAACATAGAAGGCAGATAAAATTTATTTTCCATTTATACTCAAAAAGAATAAAAACGAAAAATAAAATAAAACATAAAATGGAAACCCATTTGCTTTGCCCAATATGGCCAAGCCAAATATTCAGTCCAGACCCAGAGCTTGAAAGGTCCACCTTTGATTTTCGGAAAAGTCGGTGGGGTTGGCTGTGATCTTGGATGAAGATGTTTAGTATTATTGCAGTTGAGCGCAATGAATGAGCTTACTGGGGGCAACCCATCTTCGTCCAACTCATCTTCGTTCAACGTCAAGGCGAGATCATCTTGAGGGACTATGATACTGTTAAGAGTCTCAATATATACAGGTTTCGATCTCGATCAATTTGAAGAAGCTCACAGAACATTCCCATTCACAACCTGTTCAATTAAGAAGGCAGTGGGAGGACTAGTAGTGGAAACGAAGAGCCCGTTCTCCTGGAAAGTCAACGAATATCAGAATTTCTTCATTACGTATCGCTAAGTATGTCCACCTTGAGAATCCAGCAATAATTGTCAGGGAGGAAGCGTTCTGCACACACGGTGAATAAGTTGTCTGTATCTGTGGATTGAACCACCGTCCACTAGGAGACAATGAGTAACTTGATAAAAAGGGTATGGATCGGTTTAACTGACAATTTCAGCGGGTACTTCGGGAGGCTGTACCAATACCGGTATGTCTGGTGGAGGAGAGGTCTGAGGCACTTGGCCTATGAAAGTAGACAATTGCCCAGGGGCGGCCGACAAAATGTTGAAACGACCGATAATGGACATGGGCAGCTGGGAGTGCAAGGAGTTGCGGGATAAGCTACTAGATTGAAGTTGAAGTGACCAACACCTTGAAGGGACAGGAGGTAGAGCTTAGTGGGTTTTTATATATAAAAGTGTCGTGAACACAAAAGGAAATCTGAGATCAAATAAAGCATAGTAATGCAAATTTTTGACTGATCAGTGTTATCGAAGTGTTCGTTGATTCTGAAGACCGAAACAATACAAAGTAATGGCCAATAGAATACCAAAGAGGCCTCAAGAGGGATTGGATAATGGCTGAAATGGGATGGAGAACAATACAATTGAATGAAAACTCGAAATAATCAGTACAAAACATGAATAAGAAATAACGCAATGCATAAAAGGAAACCGACTGGTCTTTGATACGAACCTGACAGGTTCTTATGAGCCAAACTCGATTTGCAATAAAGATATCAGAACATTTTCATTCTCTAAGACGTACAAGGGTTTAATGATAATAGCCGGTGAATCAGTTTAAATGGCAGAGCAATTGTGGAGTTAAAATGAACGTCACATCTCTTTTACCAAGAATTCTGAGTCATTACTAAGTATGAATAAGTATAGTAAAAAAACATGAATCCTGACTGAACAAAACAAACACAACGTGAATAACGGCAAAACGCCAATCTTATTCAGGCTTTCAATCTTCTGGTTTGATATTGGGTCGTAGAGGTCATTGAAAGATTGCCGCCCGCGAGAAGGGTGAAGCTTTCATAAATGCTCAATTCATTCATTCCGTGTTTCCGCAATATTGAGTGATGTTAAATGACTTAGCCCAGTATCATCGGGTTATCGGCTCTATCTCTGCCGTACATTATGGTGGACTGGGAGATATTATCACACGCATTGAGTCTTGTTAAATGACCTGGCTCAATATCATCGGGGCATTGACTCTATCTAGGCCATAAACTATGCTACTTTCCTCCTTCACACATATCGGGACCAGCTGGTTCAAGCGGAGAACCCAATTTATGATTATCTTATCTTGTGTTTCTTACACCCCACCATTCATCCCTAGGCGATGTCCGCTAATCAAGTCACTGATTGACAGGCGCTGAGTAATCGGGCTGCTGGCCAGTTATTGATTAGTCATTCACCGAACATATGTTTTACAACTTGAAGTTCATAACTTTGCTTCCAAGCCTTCATATAGTCTCTCTTAATTACCAGTACATAGAAAAAAAATACAGAATATTCAGCTCAAACTTCTAATCTGGGGACTTGCACTCCCCCCAGACCCCGGTGGTGTATTCGTATTGACAAAAATGAAAAATCCAACCATAAAGCACATATGCGTTATCTCTAATCTAGGGGCTTTCACTGCCCCAGACCCCGTTAATGTCTTTTGATTAAACAAAAACAGCCTTAACCTCTAAGCTAATGCTGGGGTCTGAGGGCAGCGCAGATTATAGTCCAAGAGAAGATCTTTAACTCTAACCAAAGAAAGAAAAAACCCTGAGTAAATCACTCTCCAAAATTCCTGATCTGAGGGCTTGCGTCGCCATTAGCCCCCCTGCAGTATTTCATTTCAATAAAAGACTTTATTAAAGTAGGTTATACAAAACTTTATCGATACACCAGATTCGAACCATGGATATTAATAACCATTGATTAGTAATCGTCCTATATTAACATTACACCAAAAGGTTATTAGTCAACACCCCTTGATTGCGTTACATGTCCTTATAATAACATTCTCAAAATAAGGAAACGATCCGGTGAATTTTATCCTGCTCTTCAATATTTGTCAGCTTCGGGTGTTTGGCGTAGGTGGGGATTCAGTCACATCCAGTATGACAACTCAGTAGCTAAGATCACCCTGTAAACAGAGTGGCGAGTGAACCCAACAATACTATATAGAATAATTGTTTTGGTAAGTTTACATTAATAGTGCGTTTTTGGGTAATGGGCTTTTTAAGTAGTAAACTAAGTGACCTTCAACGTGTTCCTTTGTAGCGTAAATATGGAAGGCTTATTTTATATATATTCAAATATATGACACTCAGCTCATCGATGTTATTCTCAATTCCGATCTACTCATTCCGGGTTCGCAATAAGCTCAGAATTCAGTACCCACCCGATAGTAAAGAAAAGGGAGAAAGATAATTTTAATTTCTTTCAACTATCGTATTTATACAAGAAAATGTTGAAATCGATGAAGATGAATAATAGCTCAAGATAAAATCTGGTAATCAATGCGACTACAAGAGAAAAAATAACGAAGGAAGTAGGTAAAACAAGTCAAGTCAAAAGAGCCCGTGCCAAGTGGCAATCCCGTCTCCCGAGGCCAATGACTCACCCTCGGTCGACAAAACAAAATATTTAACGCATGATTCAAGGAGATGGTTCCGCACGAGATGGCAAACTTATGGACCGCAGAGTCTCCCCCCTCCAATCCTTGACAAACTTTGGCAGTCCACCTAGAGCCGGTGCAAATCTTAGTTGGTGACCAGTTTGCCACGGTATGTCGCCATCTGGGACTGAAGGCGAGCGATTTGACCAGGGGTGAATTGAGTCCTGCAATCGTCATTGGTGTAGTCCATGTAGTTGTCTATCATGTCATGTGGGCAAAAAGACTCTACATAAAGTCTGTCTTGAAAAGGTACTCACGAATGGGGTCAACAACACCATCAAAACAGGACTCACGTCCAATAGGGCATTGAAAAGCAGCAGAGGCTTCCGGAGGGGTATCAGAAACCATGTCACCGGAACCGCCACATCCACCTTGGAAGGTATGATAGAGACCCACCCAGTGGCCGACCTCATGTGTGAGGGTTTTGCCACGGTCATAGCCGAGGAAAGGCCCCCCGGGAAGGATATCAACGTTGAGGACTGAACGTTAGGAAAGACTAAACAGGTAGTTCTCCTTAAACTTTTGAACTAGATGTAAACTTACCAATACCGTCATCCTGAGGAGCACTATTATAGCTAAATGGGAAGGTTGCATATCCTAAAAGCCTGAAGCCTCCTTCAAGAGGAAATGGGAGGCCAACAGTGTAGATGTTGAGGTCAGCAGCTCCGCCCTGCCTGAGCGATCTTTTCATCTCTGTCTGGTACACGTTTTCAGGAAAAACATTATTGAACCATGTTGCGTTGATGGTGCGGGTTATCCTGGCGAGAGAAAAGGTCAGGCCTGTGCCAGCGAAGGCTGCGTTGAGGACGCTCATTTGGGACAATATTCGGCTGTCTCTAAAATACAGTAAAAATATGTTAAATTGTTCTACTGCGAATGGGAATTGGGGAGATGGTACAACATACGGGACGTTTCCACCAGCAATAGTCGTATCCTTTGCAACCACGTGAAAGTACACATTGATGGGGCTGGCAGCAGCAGCAGAACTATTAGAGACGATTTTGTTGGCCTGAAAGTGCTTCTCAGCTTTAGTAACCTCCGCATCGCTGATAGTGGTGCCACATTGGAACCTTCAAGAAATAATGCCAAGTAGACAACCATGAGCAGAGTTGCATACCGCTGCGTTGGAAAGTGACATACCCAGGGTCTGCAAAGACAATGGAGCTGCTGAGGAGGAATAAAATCGCAAGGCGGAACATGTTCGCTGATATCGAAGAAATAATAGGTTGGGCTAACCCTGCCCCTATCAGTGGACTTTATCTCCCTTCTTATGGACTTTATTTTTACTATTTTTATGTTACTGTCACAAGTAGAAAGTTTGACCATCGAACATGTCAAAGTACTCGCCACTTGCCACAGAACATGACAAAGCACCTGACATCTGCCATCGAATATGACAAAGTATCTGCTGTAATTCATCCAAAGAGGGCGGTGCTGTTAGAACCCTTGAACGGTCCGGTTAAATATATAGCACTTAAATATTTGCATACTGCTCAAGATGCCAGACATTTAATTGCAACAAAAAAGTCTGTACCACCTAGTATATATCTGTCAAACCAGAATCACGGTGCTTAAAAGTCCAAACAGGCAAAGCTCTTGCTGATAGCATTCACCCCATTAGCCCATATAGCCACCCATCAGTCAAATGAGCATGTGTTTTATATAATCAAAGTGCACGACTGATTTAGAGCTCTGGTTCAAATGAAGGAAACGTATCAGACCTTTACACTGCACCCAAATTTTGGCTTAAAATTACGTTGACCTATTCATCGTATCTTCTGGCAAGCCCGCAGAGGAGCGGGTGCTTCTGAATGTATAGTGGGTATTTCAGATGAACACTACAACCAATATAGTAAAGGGTCTTCTAATGCTACCTAAAAGATTTATAAAGGTACTCAAGACATTACAATCCTTCCTCGAGATCAAGTAGAACGATGCGTTACAATACTTCGGCATCTGGGACTTGAGAAGAGTTATCTGATTAAGCGTGAATCAGTCAGGTAGGGGTCGTCATAGTTGTATCTTACGTTATGTCAGCAAAATGTTCTCCGCTGATCCCCGGAGCAAACCGTTAACTATCCAGGAAACTCACATGGCAATTACCGATGTTTGAACTCCTTTGAGCGACGACCAGGATTTGACATTTTGAACCAGATTCTATACTATTTTAGTCTTTGAATACATCAGGAAAATGCATCCAGTGCTTGTAGCCGTCTATAGAGCGGAATTAAAGTCCGCACAGGTGTCTTCCTAATTCAGAGAAGCTCTGCTTCTCGCTGAGTATATACTAAGTATGTAGAATAGGATGCTACGCGCGCGGGCGCCTGCGTGAGGGCACGTGCGTGGGAATTCGCACGCAAGGGGTTCTCCCCGCCCACCCGCCGCCCCTCCCTCCACCCTGTCAAAATGGGTGCTAGTGCATGTTTTTACCAAATAAATAAAAATAAACAATAATTGTTCGAAAACAACGCGTCCGTCACGTGACATTTGGTTCCGACCTGTTCCCTGCTTCCCGCCATCATCCCACCCGTGCTTCTTTAGTCCCGAATGGCTTCCCCAGCCAATACTGCAGCGGCTTCCGTGTCAGCTTCCGTCGAAGGTCTCCTAGCCGTCATAGATGAGTCCATTATTAGGCAATATCGAGCCAAGGTATGTGCTGAGCTCGCTGTTCCGGTATAATGGGCTAATTGGGACCTGTTTTTGGGCGCAGCTCTTTTCTCTGGTTGTTATCCAGGCTGCTGGAGATTATTTATCCATCGAAAATGCTCGTGAATGGGTCAAAATCGAGTCGTTTCTGCCATTTTTGGCCGAAACCGCTCAACAACCGGTCCCGCAGACCCCAAAATACAGTCGTCCCCTCCCGAATTCTTCCTCGCCAGGTGGCAGTGAGGATTTAAGCTCCAATTATTCATATGATGAGTCTTATTGTAACCCTGAGCATCCATCGAAACGCCGCCAGCTTGCAAGTGACTCCCTCCCCAGCTCCCCGAGCCCTCAATCCCTCAATCTCCCATCTATTATTCCTCCCGCAGATCCTATTTTATTAGTTGGGAGGAATAATGACCAAGATCAACCGCCACCGCCCTCAAAAACTCGAAAACCGTATATCCGAAAAAAGGGCCCCACCCGCGCAGAACGAGAATTAAAAGCGGGACGCCACCAGGTTGCTAAAACGACGTATGTAGACCACGTCAAGGTTGTTACAGAACCGATGGAAAGTTGGCCAATTTCGAAGGATGGCAAATCCTGTGCATATATCGTGGATTTGTCAAATTCAACGGTCGATTATCGAGATAAGGATGGGGAATTGTTGTCAATGTCTAGTATAATTAAGAATAAGGTGCGCTATTTAATTTCCTAGTTCATGTTCGATTATTTATTAATTTATCAGTGTACTGATGGGTGGGGAGGGGGTACAGGTGGTTCCGCTCTAAAGCCGACAACTGTATACCTCCTCGATAATGCCAAATGCATCCGCGCTTCACATACGTGCCGTGGATCCTTTTTATGCACCCTCTATGTCCCAGGAATATATCTTATAATATTATGGATAGGTTGAATAACAGCTTTTATGAGTTTTAAGTGAGACCTGGACTTGGGGGAAGTTGTGGAAGGACACTTTAGTCCTCGAGAGTAAGCCTCGAGAGCATGGATCAGCATTGAAACTATGATTCTTTGGGGAATAAGCTTTTAATAAACATTTTATTATTTATCATTGCTTTATTAATGTGCATATATCCCCTCAGAACCGATGCATGAATATTCCTTGCAAGATGTCACTCAGGAATGATGTGACATAATGCCATTGTTACGTCACTCAGGAGTGATGTGACAGCCAGATACGCTCTCACTGACCACGATGCCAGCGAGCTTGCGCCCTTTAGCTGGCTCACGTCGAGTGTCAAAACCTCGCAAATCAACTCAAGCAAGACAACAAGCATCCGAAGTACCCGATTTCTCACTCCAGAATGCCAAATCCGTGACACCAGCACGCAATCTACTCGGACTCAACCTCCCGCGAGAAGCTCGCAAAGGTGTGGTGCTTGCTATGCCGTTCGACCAACTCTACACCCAGAAACCGAACCTTCCAAACAATGCTCCTCGTGTAGGCTTTGAACACCTGATCCCGACTGCTCCAGGAGTACGCGGTCTCAGCCATCACGCCAGTAACATCGCCACCGCCAACAGTCAACTAGGCAATCCAAGCGGCTCTTCGCGGGATCACACCCATGGTCATCATACTCAAGGCATCACAGGAGACGGTGACGACCATTGGGGTGCCGAGGGCCTGTTCGAAATGCCGCCCATGCTAGAGGACTTACCATCGGTGCATCTGAAAGTTCCATCACCGCGTTATCGACAACGTCGCATCCGTCAGTTTGCGAGATGGCAGGAGGATATCATTCCTTTGTTGGTTCAACCATACCTAGATATTCGCCTCAAGTCTCAATCAGGAAGAGATGGTTTGGGGAACGAAGAAGATGGGGTATGGGGCAGTGACACCATGTGTACATGTCACGAGCAGGGTCATTTCATCCGGGTGATATTAGCTTATTGGGATCGTAAGTACTTCTTTATCTGTGTCCTATACACCTTTAATAACTGTGCTATAGGATTAGAGGAGACGAGACTGTGGTATTGCAAGTGCACTCCAGCTGCCGTTACACTCATGAAGCATGGGATGTTTCCTTGTTCTCCCATTCAGCCAAGTCTGGCTTTCGACATCAACCTGCTAGAACTCATATTACTAACAATGCTCAACCTGGCACCGAATATGACTGGTTGGTCATTAGCCCTGGAAATGTTTTGGTTGAGACGAGGCTATGTCTTAGGGTTGCGTGTGAGTCGGCTTATCTTCACCATCAGAAGACTCTACCCAATGTATAATATCTCTAGGAAGCCCTCCGTAAACGGTTCGCTAATGCATTGCAGTGGTTCAACCTATTGGAAGATATGGTTGCCAAGCATGCCGAGGACGAGCTCTGTAATCTCTCGGCAACAACTTCCACAGAGGAGCCACCACTTACTGCCTCTGCTGCCGCCCCTGAGTCATGCACTTTATCATCTGCCGACGTCAATCCACCAATCAAGTCAACAGCGGATGCAGGACCAACATCTCTGAAGCGCAAGTCTCCAGATGAAGTCCCTCTGTCTGCCATACCCACTGGCTCCAAGAAACCCCGTGTTACTAGGGAAACGAAATCAGCTAAGGTGGCTGATGCCATTCCTGAACACAAGCCTGAGATTCCTCCACAACAAACGAAGCCTTCGAGGTACCTGCAGACAGCATGCCCTGCCTGTTTCGGTGGAGCTAAACCAAAGCTATTGCGTTCAAAGTGAGTCTGTTATCACTTCGAGCATTTTCAAGGTACTGAGCTGCTGATACAGAGCCCATGTACTTGTTTGTCTGGATGCAAACTTCACGCAGAAGTGTGTCCAAGGCAAGTACGATGATCCTAAAGTCCCCCATCCCCGAAGCCACTTCCTTCCCGAAGAGGACCTTAAGTGTATGGAATCTTTAGTGGAGGGCATACGCACGAGCAACAAGAGTGGTAAACTCGAGTTGAAGACACTGATGAAGGGGCTGCTTCCAGAAGAGGTGCTGGATGAGTGTGAGAAGTCCTTCATTGCCGCCCAAGAAAAGATTGCAAAAGCCTCCTCAAAACATTTTGCAGATACAGGATTGATGGGACTTCTGTGCAGACACGATCGACTGCTTTGTGTTGTCAACCTCACATCCGCTGGCGAGAAGCAATTCTATGCTTTCGCACTTCTTGAATGGTTATTTCAGCAACTGCCTGATGATTGGCACGTCGGTCTCTTGTATGACATTGCCTGTCAAATACATCGGAGTATGATAAAGGTAATTTCAGATCATATATCTTCAGACAAACCGAAATTAATGTTTATTTGTAGGGGGGCTTCTTGAAGGAGTATTTCCCTCGCATGCATTTCGCTGTATCCGTCTTCCACGCTTATGGTCACCAATGGCCTTGCCAACTCACCTATCATCCGCGCAAGTGCTGTGGGTTCGGGCTGACTGATGGAGAGGGATGCGAGAGGTTCTGGAGTAGCATCAAGAAGCTTATACCTTGTCTGAGAATATCTGGGGTATGTCATTCATTTAGCATGGACTGTAACTATGGCATTTACTTGTGAATGCAGCGTAACCGGCGTCGTTTTGTTCTCGATCGTCAGTTTCATCATCTCAAAAAAGACACACTACGTAATCTTGGCCTCAATCTTAACAAGAAGCACAAGAGAGCCGAAAAGTGCATCAAGGAGGCAACGGAGAAGCTGGCAGACTTGGGGGTGACGGAGGAGGAATTGCGGAAGGAATGGGAAGCGCAGGTTGCCAAGCAGACAATGCCTTTGCCTCGTATGTTTAAGACTTTCCCTGCAATGATTCAAACTCAAATATCTTGTTGCAGGACAGGACAAGAACCAGGCTGATAAAGCTTTGGAACGCATCATGTCCTTGCGGGAAGAGCGTGATGACCTCCATCTGCGCATCCGGAAGCTACGACAGACCAAGAAAACCACTGCAGATGACTGTGTGGAAACATTGGAAAATATCGAAGAAGACCTGTCATCAGCCCAGATAGCTCTTGAGACAACTACGAAGCACCTCCAAGCCACGGAAAAGGTGCTGGGCTTATCTGGTGCAGAGGCCAAAGCACGTTTGAAAGCCTTGAAAGGCAATGAGTTTCTGCGATATCGCATGAATGCTAGAGCTTTGAAAAATTGTATCCGTTCGAAGCTTATTTCACAAAAGTTCGAATGGCGGCGGTTGGAGCGTGCTTATCGTAATCATGTCACACGTATGTTATCATTACTGATCTTTCGAGGCATAGTATTAACTATGTTTTTACAGAGGAGAAAGACCACGCTCAAACGAAAGCCCTACTCAAACGTGGAACAAAGTCTATCTCGGTGTTGGTTCCCAAATATAACCGCCTTGTTGAACTCATGCGGGATTTGAAGCAATGCAAAAAGGCACCGGCCCGTGCTCGATTGCCACCTCTCCTTAAGCCTCAGAAGTTATTCCATCTCGATGTTGATGATGACATATGGAACGATGATGGCTTGGGAGATGATGACGATGAGTCTCCCCCGAGGTGGTTAGCAGACCAGGATGTGCGAGATGGCATAGTCGCCCTGTTGGTCAAGGATCGGGGGCTGGAGGAGATGGAGAGGATAAAGGCAGAAGAGGCAAATGCCATGTTTTGGCTGAGATATGAGGTGATGCGAGTGCAAAGAGCGGTGTTGAACTCACAAAGTAAGCAATCATTCAACTTAGGAGAGCTTGGTAGTTAACACACGGTCCATTAGATAACCCTCCACTCTCATACCAGTTTGAAACCCGCCTCCATGACTTGTGGATCTTGAACGAACACTGGCGGAAACATATGGACCGTGAAGGCGAAAGGAAGTGGCTCTGGATGACGGCCAGGGACTTTGGTGGAGCTGCACCTCCCAAAGTTCGTATATCCGAGCGTGATGTGGATGTCATGTCCGTATCGGAGGAGGAGGAATCTGAGGACGAGCGAGATCCTGTCGATGAAGAGGATGTTTTGGGAGACTTGTGCAACCAGATGGAAGGTGATTTGTTGGGATCAGATGGGGAGGTTGATGTCATTGATGACACCGATGAGCTGTCTTCCTCTGTTGATGGTGTTGATGAAGAGATGGATGTTGTGAGATCACCAGGTGTGTTTTCATTGACACTGTTTTGAGACATAATGCTCACCGCTTCTATCTTAGTATTGCCCACATTGTCGGGTCCTATCATGACAGAATCATCCTCCATGTCGCCATCTTCTGCTCTTGCCACTTCGATCAATGCCTCTGCTCTATCGCTGGTGGTGAATCCTCCACCAAACCCAGCTGCAGATATTATTCTCCAACCCCGTCCTAAACCAAAACCACGCTCAGTTAAACGTCCCACCTACAAACGAAATCGTGCTGGCTTAGGGAAGGCCTGTGGTCGGTTCTCCTGTTTCACAGATGATATTGAGGCAATCAGAGAGCGCGAAGGGTGGTTTGAAGGTCGTCTAATCACTGTCGTTGCTGAGTATCTCACTGAACAGGCTGGGCGGAATTGCAAGGCGCATCATGTTACACCACTGGTGCTGCACAGCGCAAAGCAAATACTGGACCATCCTAATGATGAGGAGAACGTGAACTGTGCGGTTGCATGGGTGTGCAAGGAGATAAATATGGTATGTGCTTAAGCGATATGATCACTGGCAATATCCTTAACACATAGACTCAATAGGTCCATCAAAAGGATGCGAAACGTTACTGGTTAATCCCTGCACATGTACCCGGTCACTGGGCTTTGCTCCTTGTTGACTGGGATCTGAAGCACATTCAATTTATGGACAGTTTACCAAGGCGACTAGGGGCAAACGATGATGAACGACGAGCACAGGAAGAGCTATGGGTGTTGCTTGGGATGATATGCGAGGACTTCGTGCAAACTCAATGGCCGTGGATTAATGAGGAGGTATGTAAAGACAGTACTTTCGTGGATTTCCTGGCTCATGTTAGGCGACAGCGTGATCAGCGACAGTCTAACTCTTATGACTGTGGTGCGTTTGTATTGGCAGATATGGCCAGCTACCTTGCGGATGGGGTGCCTAGCTCTATGACACAGGTTGAGATGAGGGCCTGGCGAGAGGACGTCATCACTATTCTAGACACGTTGCCGCCTTTGCTATATCAGAGGATGACGGTGGCCATTAGTCCTGATAACCCAATATTGGTCCTTGATGACTAAAATGGGTTGCAGGATCGGTGCGTTGAGGTGATGCAGGGTTCCTCCGCCTCTAGATGAGGTGATGCGTGGAGCTTTCATCGGATGAGGTGATGCGGGGTGGCGTTAGAGTTCCTCCGCCTCTGGATGAGGTGATGCATGGAGCTTTCATCGGATGAGGTGATGCGGGGTGGCGTTGGTGTCAGGTTGTTTAGGGGGATGTTTTAGTAGGATGAGGTTATTCACTGGCTAATGGTCGGCCCATGACCTGATGGACGAGGTTATGAGGTTATTTCTTGTTGGAAGCCTCACATACCTGCATCTCTTCTATAGTGACCTGTTGTGCTGGTTTGGGCACGTTAATCGACACAACATTAAATATGGTCTATGGAGGACTGTGCTGCCTCAATCTGGTGAGTTTTCGGCAATGTCAATTCTGAGTTTATGAGCCTTTCCGTTGGGATGTCACCACTTGAATGTGTGGAAGTCAAGACAACAGGGATTATTTACAGGGGAACGGTTAGGGCGGGGTGGTTTCTAGGGACTAATCGTTAGTATGAGGTGATTCCCAGGGGGCAACGTAGCTGGTGAGGTAATCTCTTGCCTTCAGTTATGTGCAGGAGTCCAATCCGATGAGGTGGTTCCTATGCTTCGGGCTTTTAAGGTAACCTTACTCTTTTTTGACCCGGAGGGACGAATACTTGGGGTAATTTTTAGTACATGTATCGAAGGTTAGTTATATTTGAATAATAGATATAGAGTATATTTGCAAGTTCTTAAGGAGAACAAGAAACGAGTGTCGTCGTATTCATCGGCTGTGTTAGGGTACATCGTATGTATAATGTTATAATGGCGTATGAGCATGGTTATAGAGAGAATGTCAACTGTGATATAGGCTAGCATTGAGCAAGGGAAGTATGAGGAAGGTTACTCAGAGGAAGTGAAGGGGACGCACTGAAGGTGACATTGGTAAAACGAGATATTAAAGTGGAGATAGCCTGACTTGCTGATTCTTATGTGTCCATGAATACGAAGTTAGGTTACAGGCTGCATCTTGCAGGATGGGTAAGGTGATATGGAGTTGCAAGACCGTATTTTTATCTGTCCATGAATATGAAATTAGGTTACAGGCTGCATCTTGCGGGATGGGTAAGGTAATACGGAGTTGCGAGACGGTATCGGTAGATGAACAACCTGAGTGCAATCCTGCCTGAGGAGCAGAGGTTCGAATGAGGCGATAAGTACAGTCAAACGACGGGGTAAGGTTACTTGAGGTAGAAGAACTGCTCGGGGGAAATTACAAGGGATAACTTTGGCAAATGAAGGTAATGTTGGAATATGGAAAGCGGCGCAGCAAGGTGCGAGCACTGCACAAGCTCCGGTACCTTATATGCAGAACTATCAGCTGCTCAGCACAGGTGCATTTCGTTTTTGTTCTCAATTTTTATGGCTCCGATTCTATTCATTTCTGTGTCTCGATTGAATGTATCTAACTCGTAGCTAGTTGAATGAGAAACCCTGCGCGTTTGCGAGGGTCCACTGCTATCCCGGGTGAGGCTCGAATCTCTCCTCATCTCAACAGGTAATTGATGGCCCGGAGTGAGGTTATGGGCGCGAGTAAGAGTATTATGTGCAGGGGTGAGGTGAGTCGTTGCTTTCGGGAGAGGAATGAGGTTGTGCGGTGTATGTTGCATCTTGAGTTGTGCGTTGAGGAATAGCTTGGTTAATAAGCCACAAGAGAAAATCTCCTTCGACGAACTTCGCGAGAGACGCCCCCCTAATGGGCTGATCGCGACCTTGCCGTGTATGTATCCATTAGGCTACGGAGGGTGGCAGCCTGTACTGCCTTTCCATTAAAAAGTCAAAAGACTGCCTGGATCGTCCCTAAATACATGAATAGTCCCGGGAGTGCCATCCTAATGTGCGAAAATGAAAGTTCTGCAAGAGGTGTTGTAGCGTAGTGGTTTCTTGTTTCAGCTAGGCCAACGTTTATAGTTCTTGGTTGGTGGTTCGAATCCTTTGGTTGTCCTCCTTTTTTTTCCAATTTCTCTCTTCGGGCTAAGAGACTTGTTTATCCCCCTTTTTATAATTTCTTGCTCAATTAATTAAAACCAATCCCAGTATTTTATGACAAATCTAGTGGATATTTCAGCCTTAATACTTGTCTATCAATCACCATAATAAATATAAACCACAACATCAAATATGTATATAAATGTACAACTTTCGAAAATATATCTACTACTGGAGTCACCTTTTTTTTGCACTTCTTCTGAGCTTTTAGAAACAGTTAAACACTTTATTACACGGTGAACTAATTTGCGTTAGACTCGTCCGAAAGGCGATAAGCGCCCAGCTTATGTCATAGTGCGTTTTACGGTGGTTATATTGGGCGTAATGTCGCTCTGTTGACAGTTCTCACCTTTCCGTTCACACGTCGACCTTGCACACACCGTTGTCTTAGGGCGTAGGAGTCGAGAGCCAGTAGAAGAGGACTATCTGGAGGACCAGCGTGCTGTCAAGAGACAGCTAATTGAGAAGGTCATGGAGGCGATGCAGTATGTAGGATCGGCAGACTTGTGGAGAAGAGTAGACTCGGATGCTGGGTTGGATGTCATTTCAAGAGATTCGCTCACACGAATTCTCTCTGCAGTTCACGGCCTCAAGCATTTAGTCCAGGACACTTTATTTTCTCGTTCAGAATACGCCACTCAGAGATCATCTTTGTTTTTGTTTTTATCTTTTCTTTTAATTTTCACTTGTCCGCTTTTCTTCTGCTTAAACAATATAATACTTTCCGGTTAATTTTCAAAAGTGTATTTAAAGAATTAGATCCTATTTACAGCCTAAAAAACTAATGCTTTATCCTGCTTGACCCTCAGCTGTAACTTAGAACTTAAGCTTAGTTGTCTGCGGCCGGTGAATTTCGACGCGCGGGAACACCATACATAATAGGCGCTGGCCTTCGGTCAGCGGATTTAAGCTCACCCCAAGTAACGCTTTGTGCTCAACCGCCATTGCTTTGGAAGCAGTTTCCCCCAGGTCGCAGTGACGCATTTGTTCGCGATACTCGAGTACTGTACTATTACGACGTATATTGGTGAGATTTCCTGCGTTACGAAAAATTTCGTCCGCGATTCAGGCCTTTCCTTATAAAAAAACATCAGAATTTTATTGGTGGGCGGCGCGTTATGGCGCCCCAAATATATATCGTAAAAGTACAGTAGATTCCCCTCGCCCTCGATATGTCGCACTTAGAAATTGTACGTAGCCCCATTCACCGCGACTGGGGAAATGCTACAGGCGTAAAACGATATGGCGAGGCTTGTTCCTTGGCTCATCTACGCCAGCATAGATTCTCTTAGTTCATTCATCACCAACTTTAGATATTATATTTCATCAACGTAGCTTATCCACGACTAGGTCGGTCAATCCTGGACAGAGACAACCCAGTTCTGATTTGCTGTTCAGTCGTTACAATCCAAAACCGAAATCTCACCTCCAATATCAAATATACGCTTCAGATTAACCAGAGAAATAGGCACATACGGCGTACCTTCCATAGTAGGGTCGTATGTTAGATCAATGCAATTATTCTTGCCAACACAGGCAGTGTGGTTGGGTGAGTCGACAATGAGTAGTTGGCTCGTATTATTGGCATCACAGTCCCAAAGCTGGAGTTTGTTCCCGTTCGCAGTGTGCCGCCCTTCATGTAGGGAGTCTAAAGACACGAGCAGCCGCCAAATGTCCGGATCGCATCTGTGAGAGTAGGCGTAGGGAGGGTAAAATTAATGTTGTCGGGAGGGCAGTGTTCTTGATTAAAGTCGAGCAGATGACGAGATGACATGATAACCATTTAGCGAGTTCGTCAAAACTGTTTTATCTACCAGGCCGCTTCGATCTTGTAGAACCGCTTTTGGGGCCGGTCAAATTTCTCGAACTAGTTCGCGACTCATGAATAATGCTATTTATGGTTAGCGTTCAATGGCTCTATGGCTCACATACCTTTTCGGACGGCGATCGCGATGCGCAGTGACATTAACTCATCGGCACCGCGACTCCAGACTTCCGCACATAGAATTTTTTTTACATTCGAGCTCCGCTCGAATTCATTTCAATCGGGTTATCTAAACACGCACACCATCCTTCTTCTCCCTCGCAGAATTGCAACCCCTCGTGTGTACTCAACAACCTAGCTACACTTATCCAGCTGGGTATCACCCTCAATCCCTACGCAACTAGACCGCCAAGGTGGTACTCGTTGCACATCAGCATCCACAATGGAGCACGACAATGTCGTACATCACCCCCTTGGGGCCGCAGCGTACTATTATCAATCGAAAGAGACTTTTCTCCGTTCTCGACTGCGGAACGCTGGCGTTCCCACTGACCCTGCCGCTGAACACAAACCAATCGTGGTGCACATAGGTGCCCAGCCAAACAGTTCACCGCACGCCGGAACGCTCATCTGCTTCGCGCTGGCGTTCGTCTTATCCAAAGCGTGGCTTGAATTACACCCTGCGATGGACATATCGATCACGCTCGATTTCGTCGATACTGCACCCGATAATGGCGCAATTGACTGTAACGGAAGGTTATGATTCACTAGAAATCGGAAAGTTCGGGTTTCTCGGTCAAGGATTGCTAATGCAATCCTTTCATTACTCATATATTATCGAATATTCAAGAATGCGATGGTAGCTACTAGAATCTTAAAGGGATTCTATTGTGGCTCATTAGTAGCTACAATTTAGTATTTAAAGCTTGTATATTGAACCGAAGTAAGAGGACTCGGAATTAAGAGATTTTACAACGGTCTGTTCCTCGCTCATCACTACTCACATTCGCAAATCTCGCTTTTGAGGATTAACCGTCAGAATATTATTATATTCAGATGCGTGAACCTTACACCTTTTTGACCTAGACTCTTTCTCTTATATCTTTTCTCTTGAACGAGGCCTGATCAACTGCGGATCAAGACTATATACAAAAACACAAGCCAAATTTATTTCAATTTTCGAGACGTTAAATCACAAATTTTCATTTTATAACTAGTTAACTATATGGATAAGGGTACCCAACAGCATTCTAGGACTGGTGGCGAGGCCAGTTCACACGCACGAAGTGATGACAGTGCTGAGAGGAGATCAGTGGGACATACGAGCCATGATTTTCCTCAAGATGTGACACAGGAAGACGAGTTTTCCGGAGGCGAGGGAGCTGCTGAATTGCGAAAAGCCACGCGTAGTGTGATAGCTCCGGCGCGCGCAGTTCGATTCAGCTCCTCAGGAGAAGAAATCAGGCAAGGAGATGGAGATGATAACAGCGAGGGAACGGGAAGGACGGAAGCCAAAGGCCTGTCAGCGGAGCCAAGCTATGCGCTTCGACCAGAAGGTTCGTCCAAGCCTGGGAGAGATGCTAAGGGACGATTCACTCGTTCTGGAAGCGTACCATTACAAGGATTATCAGTAGAGCAAGAGGAAAGCGAGTCACAGCAGAAGAACTTACCAGGCAGATCGGAGTCTGTTACAATAATGAGAGAGGACAGCTATATTGAAGGTGAAGATCAACTCCGATCTCGAAGCAGCGGCAAGACACCAGAGTACGTATCTAAGGTTGAGCCCAAAGAAGAACCAAAGAAAGGGGATCTAACAGGGAATAGATTCAAGAATCTATCAAGGAAAGAACTATTATTAATTGTTCGTCAAATGGCAAGTATGGAAATTCTACAACCCTCAGGGATTAGTAGTGAACTACCAGAGATGGAGGAAAAGAAGAAGACTGACCACAAACATCGAAGATCTCAATCTCAACTGCCAACCGGAGGATGGTTATTCGAGAAAATAACCGCAGGAGATCCAGATCCGGATGATGGGTCTTCAAGTTCGTCTGGAAGTGACGATGATAGCAGAAGTAGCCGAAACAGAAGGAACTTACGAGAATCGACACCTAGGCATAAGGATAAAGAGCCTACTTCCTCAAGTATGAAGAGAGTAGCGAAGTTGAAGCCTCCGGAACCTTTCGTGTATGATGGTATTCAAGATTTCGATAAGTTCGAATTGTGGTGCTTTGAAGTTGCAAAGTGGGTTGATATTACTGGTATTGATGAAAGAACGGCCTTGAAATATTTATCTTCGTACCTGTCAGGAAAGGCCGGAAGGTTTTACATGTCACATGTCGCGAGGGTTACTTCAAAATATTCATTGAGGACGTTCTATCAAGATTTATTCGAATATTGTTTTCCACTTAATTTTAGGCGCAAGCTTCGAGACAGATTATTAGCTATGAAGCAAGGAAATAGGTCAGTACGGGATTCCAAGAGGGAATTAGAAAGGCTAGGTACCTGGCTGTCAGATGTCACTGGTAAGGATATGGCAATCCAGTTTTGGAAAGGAATTCATCCATATCTACGTGTAGAATTAGCAGGAGAAGATATGGATCACGAAAATAGCTCACTGGAAGAATTAGCGAAGTACGCAACTCGGTTTGAAAACCGAGAAAATTTGCGTCAGGAAGAATTACGAAATATGTCAGGATCTCAAGCAGGAAACTGGAGGAGGAATTATCAACTGCAACGGGTAAGTGAGCAGCATATTCAGTCCTCACCATTACAGAATACTCTATCTCCAGTGGCATCCACCTCGAATTTTCCTAGACCGTCTGTAACACTTCCAAAGCCAGGAATAAGTAACAGAAATGGAAATATGAGAGGAAAACGTACTACAGCTTTCGGAGGGCGAATTTCGAAGCCACGGCTGTCGAAAACAGAGCAGGATGAGCTGAGAGCTTCTAACAGATGTTTGGAATGCAAGGAAGAAGGGCACTTAGCTAGAAATTGCCCAAATCGCCAGAAAGCGACACCTTCTCACCTCAGAACAGCTTCAATAAATGTTGCACGGGCAAGTTTGTTAGGAAGGCAAAGAGAGGCGGTTCTGCGATGTTCAAGGGTTAGCATTGTCGAAGAGAAGTCTAGAAGCGAAAATGAACACTTACAGTCTGTCATGCAAAATATCAAGAAACGTCAAAATCAAGCCGAATGTGAATATCTAAAGGATAAGATATTAGCAGAATACATAAAAAATACAATAAGAGAGGAGCGAACAGATCTCACTTGCGGAAAACGTCTAGGTGAAGCAGCAGTGGTTGTATCAGTCTCAAAGAAATTCGCTTTTCTATGGGACCAGAGAACACAGATACAGGCGATGGTACCGAAGGAGTTCTTTTGGGAGAAGGAAAGCAAATGGTATGAGCGAATATTTTGTGAAAAGAATAAAGAAGGCTCATCTTCGATTTTCGTAGGAGCGGCACAGCCCCAGAAGCGAAGCTCAGCTATAGGAAAACCACAAGTCAGTAAAAGTGAACGATTTATTCAAAGAAATGCAGCTATACCTAAAGATTTTGAGCGAAAGCTACCTAGACCTATTATGGTGGAGGTTTTCGTAAATGGGAATACAGTTGCTGTTGCATTATCTCGTATATATAGCAACGAGCAGCCTGGAACAGTAAGAGCGGAGTCAGAGTATGTGCCAGAAGCAGAAAAAGAGGACGAAGGATGGGGTTTCAACTTACCACAAGGAGAAGAAATAACTGAAGCCATCTATACGGGACATGTGATCAGAGCTGAATATGCATTAAATCTGAATACCTTGAAAGGAAGCAAGACGAATAAGTCAGATGGATCAAGCTCGGAAAGGAGTTTTTGGATGAATACTCGCCAAACAAAAAGGAATAATCTGCCGAACACGAGTGGTTTGAAAGAATTAGCGGTTAGACCATTAGGATCACGAGTACAGATTCCGGAGTCAGAAGGAAGCAGTCGGAAGCCTCAAAACGGAGAGGGAGAGCTCAAGAAAGGAATACAAAGACGCATCAGACAGAGATCGGATAAACGAGAAGCGGAGGCACAGACTACGGATCAGCCGGATATCTTATCAGGCGAGTCATTGATTGCCGATGATAAGATAGGGTCCAGTGAGAAACAGACACCCACTCCGCATTTAGAATCAACATCGAATTTCAATACAATAACTGAGGTACAAATCCCGCAATGCTTAAAGGAACAAACAATATCACTCAGATAATTTTTTTAGCAAGGTCATTAAAGACATAGGTAACTATAAGAATTTCAAATGGAAAGCAGGATTATTGTCCCTGAAGACAGATGGAAAGGTACTGCTTTGCATCCCCGATATAAATATTGGAGGGTGCAAGGTATGCGAGATAATAATAACACATGCTCATTCCTTACTGGCACACTTAGGGTCGCACAAAACAGCCTCATATCTCCGAGAACAGGTATGGTGGCCACGGAGGGTTCAAGATATCAAAGATTATTGCGCCTCATGCTCAGTCTGTGCAAGGACCAAGAGTGGCAATCAGAAGTCAGCGGGAATATTACGCCAATTGTCAGTACCTACACGACCTTGGCAGACAGTGGGAATTGATTTCATAGGACCATTTCCTAAAGCAAAGAACAGAGATAGCAGTTTCAATATGGTATGCACGGTGATTGATCATCTAACCTCAATGATACATTTAATCCCGTGCTGACAGGATTATACTGCTAAAGAGACAGCTGAGATGATCTTTGACAAAATCTATAAACGTCATGGATTACCAGAAATTATAGTAAGCGATAGAGACTCATTATTTACTAGTCATTTCTGGGATAGGCTACACAAGCTCATAGGGACAGAGCTTCGAATGTCTTCTAGTTGGCATCCTCAGACTGATGGAGCCACTGAAAGAGCGAATAGAACACTGGGTCAGATGCTCAGACAGGTGATAGGGCTGAGCCAAAGAGATTGGGTGAGTAAGCTATCAGGAATTGAATTTGCAATCAACTCAGCTCGGTTGGAAACTACGGGATTTTCGCCATTCTTCTTAAATTATGGTCAATTGCCAAGACCACTTATTTGGGATACACCTTCAAGGAATGAATATGAAGGGGTAAGAACATTCGCATTACATATAAAGGAGTCAATAATGCAAGCTCATGACTCAATAATAGAAGCAAGGGTGAAGCAGGCTTGGCAAGCGAACAAGAAGCGAAGAAACATCTCATTTCAGGTTGGAGATTTAGTTTATTTGTCAACCAAAAATTTATCACTACCTAAGGGTTGTTCTAGAAAGCTAACACCGAAATTTGTGGGACCATACTCAATCACAAAGGAGTTGGAATCAAATTCGACGTTCTCGTTGGATCTACCACCAGAGCTAAAGAAGCGAGGAATTCACAATGCCCTCCATGCATCATTACTACGCATTCATATAGCGAATGATGACCGTCATTTTCCTGGTAGGCAAATCCATCAAGTATCGACGTCCCTGGTTTCTGACATGAAAGAATGGGAGGTTGACAGAATACTATCACATACAGGGACAGGACGGGAAGCACAGTTCGAATTAAAGTGGAAATCAGGTGATGTGACTTGGGAGCCATGGCATATTATCAAGAAATTAAAGGCATTACAGGAATATTGCGAATTAATGGGGATCAACAACACGAGGCAGCTCGGGGCAGTAGCGGGGAATAATTACGAGAACGACACGCAAGCAATACAAGTTTCGAGCATACGTATATGTCAAGACGAATATTTAAAAGGTAAATTGAAGACAAAAGAAAGTCAGACCACTCCATCCCATTTATTTTCCAATTTCTTACCACTCTCAGACAACATGTTACGTTTTAGGATCAATTTGCAAGAGCCAATCTTCGAAGCATGCAAGATTTATGCTGACAAGTTAATTTTCCACGTTCTGGGTCAAGCTCCATATCCTGGACCGCCGCTGCCAGCATATTTAGAGTTCGCACTCTTTGTAGACGATCGTTTCCTAGCACCTATACCCGCTAATTGGAACGGAACAGCTTACGAAGACATATTTCGTCGTTTCGAGCAAGAACGGAATACAACTTTCGTGAGAGTGGAGGATCCAAGTACGCTCCTTCGAAGAAATATTTTTATTAATGATGCTGATACAAGAGTAAAGTATTCAGTACACTTTATAGGACCACAGCGCGACAGCAATCCCCATGCTCGTACAACAGAGGACTCAAGCGGAAGGACTTTCCGAGATCGGCCAGAGGTCTTAGGACCCCTCCGACCAGTTCCTGCTCATATAAACGCATCGAAGGATTTTTCTAGGGGTTCAGATGGAGAAACGAGGGAAGGAAACGTACCAGTAAGGGCGAATAGGAGAATAAGGCGCTCCCGTGAGTTTGGGGAACAAGATAACGTAAACCATCATATTAATCCAAATACAGGTCGCGCATTTAATTATAGGGGCCAGAATTTCGACAGAAAGAAGAATAATGGCAAGCACCATAAGATAAACTGCGGTCATATTCCTATGGCTGTGGTTGGGTCTCGCATTCCGCCCCGCCGCCCCAACATTTTTAAGCACCCATCTCTCGCTGATGATTGCTTAATGTCATTCATAGAAGGCGCCATGGATTCCATCAAATTAAGGGAAATTGTTATAC
Organism: Sphaerobolus stellatus SS14; assembly: GCA_000827215.1. Taxonomy (NCBI): domain Eukaryota; kingdom Fungi; phylum Basidiomycota; class Agaricomycetes; order Geastrales; family Sphaerobolaceae; genus Sphaerobolus; species Sphaerobolus stellatus. Next base: position 242,510 of record KN837222.1, on the reverse strand, counting down.
ATAAGGGAGGGGTAGGAATACAGAAAGAGGAGAGCGAGGATTTCTAGTGAGGAGTAGGTTTCCCTCCGGGAAACCGGAGGGCGGGTGTAACGGAAGGTTATGATTCACTATAAATTGGAAAGTTCGGGTTTCTCGGTCAAGGATTGCTAATGCAATCCTTTCATTACTCATATATTATCGAATATTCAAGAATGTGATGGTAGCTACTAGAATCTTAAAGGGATTCTATTGTGACTCATTAGTAGCTACAATTTAGTATTTAAAGCTTGTATATTGAACCGAAGTAAGAGGACTCGGAATTAAGAGATTTTACAACGGTCTGTTCCTTGCTCATCACTACTCACGTTCGCAAATCTCGCTTTTGAGGATTAACCGTCAGAATATTATTATATTCAGACGCATGAACCTTACATTGACGTACCTCCCGGCTACCAGAAAAGCCATCGGTTCTCGAGGGCAATGGAGGGGTACCTTGGCGATTATTTCCAGATCATGAACACTTTTATGGCACTTTCAGGCGGCATTCAGTGGACACACAGCTTCCAAAGTGATTTGAACAGCCAATCAACTATCTCCACTGTCGTCAAAGCCGTCGTTGAAGAGAGAGATGTTGTTGGACCTATGGTGTCACCAAAGAAAGAGAAGCTGCCCTTACGCGCTTCATGCCCCCAAGACGGCTGTGGGCTAGCAGATAAGGCCGGCACGCACAACCAGTATACCGACAATCGTATTTCCTTCCGGTGCCCTACGCACGATAGACATTTCGTCGACCTCGAAGACGCAAACGACTGCAAGCGCCTCGAGTACAACACACCGCTGCGCAACCTCATCCGCAACCTTGTATGGGGTATGGATCAAAATGCCATTCATGCGCGCGTCACTGGGTATGACTATGCTGGGACCTACCAAGAAGACTTATTTGCTAGGCCGTGGAGGCACATCATATACAAGCATCCCGAACTCAGACCCGTCCATACCGCTCACGGCACCCCCCCCCCCCCTCCGGGTTACCATTTCAGCCCATTACTCACCGATTGGGCAGGCTCAAAGCTCTCCAAGAGTCTCTATGTCATAGCAGGAGCTTATCAGTATATGAAAGACCAAGGCGTGGATTACCTTTTATCTGTTGCAAGGATGAGGGAACTCGGACGTGACCCCGCTGTCATATTCCACGAGGTCGCGAGGTGGCTCGAGGATCCCAAGCATCTCTTCGCGAGGTCATATAGTGTTGAGTACATCCACTCCCTCTTCACTCAAGCCGAGTCAGGCGCCGACTGACAAGGATGTGGACCACCGCCTTCAGCACGAAATCTCCCCTCGGGTTAAACCGCGACTCGTAAATGAGGCTATTAGGGCCACTATTTTGATCCTTTTCTTTTGTACCATATCATGCCTTCATATGTACTTCTTAATACCGTCATTGCAGATATTTTGGTAGTAGTGAGCCAGAGGGTTAAGTGGGTTCGGGCTCTGGCGTCGGAAGAGTTTCAAGTGTAGTATATGGATAATTGTGTAGGTTACTTACGACGGAGACATCGATCCTGAAAGAGGTGATGCAACCAATCATGAAATTATAGTTGGAGCACAGGGCGACGGTGGAATTCTCATTGTGTACTTGACCAATCAGCCAAAATCACGTAGATGAAGTCTGACATGCAGATAACCACAAATACATTATACGTTTCGAACTGACAATCTACAGCGGCGGTTAAGAATGGCGGGGACGCAAAGTACGATATAAATCATAGAAGAGGACGATGGCAGAAGCCGGGGAGAGGAAATGGAGGAGCCATAAACTCCTCCTTGCAGAACATGAGCCGATGTTCGGACCTTTAATAGGGGACCTGACGCGTCTAGAGGTGTTCGTCAAAAAAGTGTCAATGTTATCACGAAGGGAGCCAATCTCACCACCGAGTAAAGAGCCTCCATGAAATCTATGGGCTCTCCCTTCACAAGATTCTCGGGAGCGTACATATATCCCTGAGGAGGGCCAAAGCCGTAGCGCTCCTTCATAGCCGCAGAACTGAGGGATTGTGGAAGGCGGTACATTCCTTGGACTGGGTATCCGTACTTAGAAACCTTCTTCCCAGCGTCGAAATCGTCGTTGCCTATGCCTGAGGGATCTTTTACTTCTCCAGGTACTCGCGGTGCGCCGACATTTATAACGTGCCTATAGAAAGGTGAGGTAGGCGAGTTAGATCCAATTGGATGATAACAAGAGATAGAAGACGGACGTGAGTGCCATAGTAGGTGCAGTCTCATATAACCACACACGCTCGACCGTCTCCCGAAGCTTGTACTTGCGATACTCGTGGTTCTTTGTTCGCTCCGCGAGTAGCTTGACGAACTCAGGCTTGATAGTGAGCACAACATCCGTGTAGACGCGTTTCGTCGCGCCTCCTTGGCCGCTAGTCGCATATACAAGTTTCCCCGTCAGTGTCAGCTGAGTTGATTGAGAGGATTTGCGCGACGAAGTACGTGTAGGTGGCATGACGCGACAGAGAGGGAGAAATCGACGGGCCAGGGGCCAGATTCAAACTCCGGACGATCACGTGTCACTAACTCTGCAGTGTACAGTCGATTGGTACCACTCAGGGTCAGATCTGATCCCGTCAATCTCGCTACGGGAGTCACCGAATTACTAAGAACTAGGACACCTGCGACCGTGAGATGTGAGCACAAAGTTCAAAAGGAACGAGGGTATATTAGTTGCAGTACATTAATGTCAGATGTTTTGCTCGATCGAAGAATAATACAAATTTGAAATCCTACCGATCGGGCAATAGTGCCTTTTTCTAAAAAAAACGAGTGAACGCTCGATCAATTGTTTTTTGTGAACTCAAAAAAAGCAGTGATCAATGACTTATTCTACAATTGCACGATCGCCGGTTTTCACAGAAAAGCAACGATCGTGTATTTTTCCCAACAAACTTGCGATCACTAACTTTCCAGAAAAAGTGTTGATCGAGAGTTTTTGAAAACCTAACAAATGAATGAATAGGCTTTTTTAAAATCCATTGATCACGGATTTTCCGCACACTCGATAGGTAGCTTTTTCGTAAATCTATTGATCACTGCAATTGCGAGAAAAGACACTATCCATTGATCAATACTTTTTGCGAAAAGAGCTTAATTCACCCGGTATTCCAACAATGTAGGTGTACTATTAGCTTTACTTCACAGCGAGCAACCAAGTTTAATATTCGCATAGCTTGATAGGTCCAGGTTAGTGGTGGAGGGACGGTAAAACCACGTACCGTTGTGAACCTCCTCCCGAGGCTTGAACCCATCCTTTACAACAGTTGGAGAAACTTCTTCACTATCGCCAGAGGATGCTTGTGTAGGATGCTGAGTTTCAGCCATTACAGACACATCCTGCGACACTGAATTGAGCACAATGTCGGTGACGCCATCTCGGTAATGCATACTGAGTGAGAATAGAATTATGGCCATTACTTAAACTTGTACCTTCCGTAACAGTTGTGTCTCCACCATCCTTCAAAGCTAAGACATCTCCTGATATTTTCCTCGCTTACCACAACAGAATCCTCCGCTTCTCTCCCCGGTGAGTAGCAAAACATTACAGAATTGGCAACGTCGGTTCCATAAAGCATGTGGACGCCGGACAACGCCAGCTCTCCATATGTTGAAAGTAGCATCTGTTATATGTTATCAAAGATGTGCTATACAATCAGACAATTAAACAATATAATTCACCTGCATCCATGAATGAAAGTAAGTCTTTCTGTAGTTTGAAGTGCTTTAGAGTTGGGTACCTGAAGACTTAGTGTGAGCAGAAAACAGGAAATTGACTGTATATATATCAATCCAGATAATGTGAGTCATAGATAGATGATTAATGATAATGATGTCAGTATTTCAAACATGTGGCTTTCAAGAATGGTATATGTATCAATCCAGATAATGTGAGTCATAGATGATTAATGATAATTATGTCAGTATTTCAAACATGTGGCTTTCAAGAATGTCAATGAAGAAAGCATTGATATATGTAGAGCATTTGTTACAAATGCAGATGCAAAGTCCAACGGACTTTCACATGGTGTCCGAGTCTGATCGGAATAAAAGGAACCTCATGTCCAGCTGAAACTCTATTTTGTTGAAGCAACATTGTCAAGTCAAATAAGCGGCAGGTTAAGTTTGAATCGTTTTGGATTGAGTCAATAGGAGTCATAACTTCTGCGATTTAAGCATGTAATAATGACTAAGAACCTCAGTACGCAGTTATTACCTGTGAGAGTGCATGAAATGGTCATGAGTACATCAGCTGACTGAGTGGAGCATGAATAAACCTGAATCAGTGGGACCGTTAAGGATTTTACTTTTCAAACAAACATTCAAGAAATGTGCAGTATGAATAAATACCTAACTCAGCGGGACCATTAAGGATTTTACTTTTCAAATAAAAATTCAAGGATTGTGCAGTACAAATAAATACCTGACTCAGTGGGACCGTTAAGGATTTTACTTTTCAAACAAACATTCAAGAATTGTGCAGTATGAATAAAACCTGAATCAGCGGGACCGTTAAGGATTTTACTTTTCAAATAAACATTCAAGAATCATGCAGTACAAATAAGACCTGAATCATCAGGACTGTTAAGGATTTTACCTTTCAAATAAACATTCAAGAATCATGCTACATACTTTAATCAGAGAAAGAGGGATTGAAATATGTTTATTAACCATAATTACACATTGTATTTATGTGGGTTTGCGATAAAGTACTAACTTGTGGTCATAGAAGTTAAGTGTAGTTAGGAAATTTGCAAAATGTCGAGTCATGAAAGAAGAAAATGAGCCATGGCATTTAGGCAGTAAGGTATATAAGAAACATTGAGGAGCTAAGGAAAGAAATATTGAGACCGGTGTTTGTGTGATTTCCTAATCGGGCTGAGTTCATAGAAATTAGAGGGTACAACTAATGATCTCAGAATCTAGAATGCCTACTATTTCTTCAAAAAGGTATGAGAAGTATTCATATTTATTTCCCTGGAAATGACCAATTTCATAGCAATTCTATTAATAATAAACAATGTCTGAGATTCAGAACAGGTTGGAAGTTCGAAAATAGAGGTAGCAACCTGGCACACTGGGACACATGCTGGTTATCTTCTTCCTCAATATTAAATTCATTACTCATTGCTTCACTCTGAACACAGAATTCTCCATTTGAAATTATGCCCTTCTAACACAATCAGAACTTTACCATTGAACTTTGAATCTTTTCTTTCACGTGAAGAGGTATCCTATTGTCTATTTTCTATATAAAGGGTTGATTCCGCCTGCAGACTGTATCCCATTAATGAGTCAAAGAACACCATTCCAACAACTGGTAGTCTCACAAAGCACTCTACATCTTTTACAAATGGACATTCAAATGGAAGATACACTGCCATGCAAACTTACCATACCACCTGGTCCTCCTCACTTGATATTCCAAAACAGTGAAATATGTCACCATATTTTCGTCTTTCTCTCTACACCTGACCTTTACTGCTTTGGATCAAGTTGCAAATTGATACAGAATACACTTCAAGATTTCATCCCTAGTACATTCAATGTGAACCATTGATTGAAGATATTTTTTAACAATCCTGAAAGCTTCTGAAGGATGCAAGCAGAAACAGGAACATTGGTATCAGGATCATTTGTTCTCCAAATTCTAACTCGAGAGTATTGGTTACCTAATGATCTTGAACTCTACATCTGGCCAAAATAATTTGAAACAGTTAGGAACTAGATGAAACCAGCTGGATATGTTGATGAGTTGAGACACGAAAATTGAAAACTATGGCATATGGGCAGACAGTGATGATACTTCCGGAGAAGAGGATATTAATTACAATGGTGGTAATGGTTCCTGATTTGAAGATAATATCAATGAGGAAACAGAAACAGAAACAGAAAACAGCAGTGGAACTGAAATTGAAAGTGAAAACAACGAAGATGACAACAACAACAACAATGGAAGTAATTTTGATAATCACTCTAATGCCAGTCTATCGAGTGCATATCCAATAGCACACCTAGTAACTATTCTATTCTTCGAAAAGAAAGGGAAAGGAAAGGACATCCTACATGTTCAAGTGACGATACCAGAAACTAATCCAATTCAATCAATATTGCAATTCCATTCTAGTACATTTGTCATATTGTTAATTACTTCACTAGTATTAATATTATACTCAAACATCTAGCGGCTGTAATGAACTTTTTGTGGAACCGAATATACTGTCTATTTCCATATCTTACTCTAACCAAACGAGACACAATGGTGGCTTGTCAGATAACGGAGGGGACTCTAAGAGCTCTGAGAAAATACCAGAAGCATGGATTCAGAGTCATTACCGAATTGGATGCTGATTATGAATGTAGGCCAGAAATTACTTCAACGAGCAAACATCCACATCAAATAGGAGATAAGCACTGTTTACTCATAAACCTCAGACAATTAGATGTAAAGGAGGTCACAGTCTTTCCCCCTAAAACTCTTGACTTCGATTTATATCGTGGATACTCCTGGACAAATTGCCATCGTGAAGTCTCTGAAAATGTATATGAAGACACCGCAATTAAAGATGATGATGGCAATGAATACAGTCCCAACTGCTTTACCTTGATATACAACTCAAATACATTTGATGCACTGTATTAAGGGTCGAATTTACTGCATCCTTGGAGAGCTGGAGAGAAATGTCCCAGGAATGCCAGAACTTATGAAGAGAAGTAATTCCAACACTTTGTGTCAAAGCTATCAAGTGATATGGATATGTATTCATGAAGAGAAGCTATTGGAGATCCTCTCTTGTAGTATATCCGAAACCTGATCTATGGACATAGTAAGTTGATTCAGTATTTGTACTCAAAGTATCATGTGCTGACTCCCAAAGCTTGGATTCAAAATTTGTTGCATTTGCCGAAGATTGGCAAAACCGATATATTAGAGCTTTAGTTAATCAAACACATTACATTAAGAGATAAATTTGAAGTTAGTACAGATGTGAGAGTAATATGAATCAAGATATTGAGTTATGCACAACTTACTATGATGAAGATCACCACAAATTAGAAGTAATGCTTTCCATTAAATCATAATTAATTACTGCGAGAGAGTGCCCCACAATGACTAAAATTAATTAATTAACTCATTAGAGAGTGGATACTATAAAGGGAGAAATACAGACGAGAACGTGTGGGATACATGAAAATCCCCCCTAAAGCTTTAGAGTGAGAGTGAACAAACCCAAAAAAAAATGAGTCTGTAAGATGAAAGTTATGCCTCACATGCTTTTGGACTGAACCATTCTGACAATGGTCGCCCGGTAATGAATAAACTTCTCTGTGTATTGGAAGAAGAGAAGGACCCAATGCTCCATTCCAGCCCTGAATATCCGGGCGACTCGTGAGTCCAGAATGTAATACCGATTATGCAGTGAATGCACCTACAGCTCCTTCAGCATCACAGACGTCGGTCTATCGCTGTAATTGGTTGCCCGTTTGTCAAATATCTCATAGGAAAGTCTACGAGAATTTACAAAGAGTATTCCTCTACCGAAGACCTTCAAATACACCAGTTCACCTAAATGGGCAGTCAATCTAGGACTCCGAGACTTCCCTCATAGTCATAAGTACCGTATTCCTTTGCCCATTCGGAATATTTTTCCCAGTCTCTGGACATTGGCAAGTCCAAAATGTTTCCCATTATTAATTTTTCCTTTGGGCCGGGTGGAAGCCCATCAGGAAACCTGGCACGGGCGCGTCTTAGCGCCGGCGGTAGGGGGCGGTATGAGCGGTAGATAGAAGTATCTAGTCATAGATAGTGCTATATATCGTATTTAGCGAATCCGCAATAGCCTACCTCGCCTACCACGGGCGTCTCCTCTAGGCGAACTAGGTAGGCTATCTAGTGCTATATACATTTTGCAAGCTTTGCTGATGCCGTGTGCCTAGTACGCGTTGTTATAACGAAAGTTCAAACTGAAGTTGACGAAGCAACAAACCTTTTGGTGTGCTCTCACCCCAGAACAATCGAAATGCAAACGCACTCGAAAGGATTAGTACAAGCTGCAATATCGTGAAGAACATAGCAGAAAGCATGTGGTTGGGGGATTAACGCGAGACTCTACGTTTTATACCTATACATGCCGCTTCTATCGGGTCGCTGACTTCAATGTCAATGTCCTCGTATTGGTGGGCTTCTTCTTTGACCGCGATATGAATAAGGTTTGGCAGCTCTGCATAGACCGGTATCTGACGTATTTTTTCCACATCGGGAGTCTGAAATCTCGCGTTCATGGCATCCTTGACCACTGCACAGGTTTTCGGCCTTTGTGATATACCTCATAGCCGCTACTGGCACAGAAGCCCCTGAAGAATTAGAGAGGATCCCGTTGGCAATCCAGCTGTTTATGTAAAGTGAACCAGTCTTGACACGACAATGAGGAAACCTTCAAGTCCCGATGTCTTCTTCCGCTCATATAGTTCTCGATTTAGATTCCGGTGTCGGCATCACAGATTCGGTTTCATGGCCAAAAGGCGCTTGTGCCGAGGTGTTAACCAATTGGTTCCGTAGGGATAAGGGCAAACTGATCATCTCCGGAGTTCTGCTCTTCCCACGGTTCGGCATAATTCTCGGGGGGGGGGGGGGGGGAAGGAGCCGTCCCGATGATATGCATTATGAGCAAGTGTACTGTAGATACCAGAGCGTGTATATATACCGTAGTAGTACCAATAGATTATTTTTCATTATGCAACACATTGTGTGGATTATAATTTGAGCAAGAAGTGAAAAAAACTCAGTACCCACTGTAGCTCATTGTCAGGAATTATCAGGGAGCCAGACATTATAAAAATTATAGACTCCATAAGTCTGATAAAGCATGATAAAGTGCCCAAAGTCTGGCAACCTTATAATGGTTTATCAGGCAATATATTCTATTTTCGATTTTCGCGACATTCTCCTTGTTTATCTTAGCATCCTTTTGAATCGGTAACTGTCCCCCGGGGCTGTTGATATCAGAGGCTAAATATGGATCCCAGCGGACCCTGTCGACAGGGAAGTAGTTTGGAGGAGACAGGGGTATACTCTCCACCGTCTTTCCTTTAGCCCGTAAAGCAAAGGTATCTGCAACTGTAACTCGGTTGCGCCAATCTCTGTTATACGTTTGAGGATGTATTCTAGGATATACAACTGCGTCGGCTCCGGAACTTTTTTCGAAAGCTGGTACATCTGTTTTACACGATAGAGTATAGTTGTTGCCTGTCGACGCTTTATGCTCTCAGTTTCCTCCCATCTATTAACTCTACCATCCCCGGTGTTGGCTGTAACCATGGTTCGGGCTGGGTTATCTCCTTTGCGCTACGGTTGACGAATGAGAATCTCTCCTTTTGGAAAGTCTTTCATTATTTTGGTCATATAAGATGATTCTTTTATGCGTCCTAGCCGTGCTGGCCTTAATAAGCTTTATAATTATCGGGGTAACCTTCCTTTGCTTCCGGAACCAGAGCTTACCATAATTCCGCTCATTTCATGTCCAATTCTTGCTTTATTCTTTCTTTTTAAATGACCATGTGTCAGCATGTGGACTGATGCAAAGTTCGCGATACAGGTTGCATGACAGTTGACAACGGTGGGATCGATATTAATATTGTGGCTGAAAAGCTGCGGTAGGAAGATGTAAACCATTTATTTGTAAGAAGCAGGAAGTTTCCATGCAAAATAGGCGCGGGGTAACCGACGAGCTTCCTTGAATTCATTACCTAAGCACCGCAAGCTAAGCCTTCTGATCCAACAATGAGCAATATACGGAGTAGAAATCTATGCCTTAACTTGATGAGCATCCCAGATACGTGATTATCTTGGATCCAGATTATCATTCTATCCTCCTTATTTACATGAAGCTTCATAAAACATATGAAATCTTTTCACTAGCGCTTATAATGCCCTAGAGTTAGCATTCTGTGCGTACTCTTAGTTTCCTTTTTTTATATTGATGGGTAGACCCATGGCGTGATCTGCATTCGACTGGTTCTTCAGTTATTCGATAAAGGATGAAATTAATGAGGGCCGCCACTTACAATAATGGGAAGGTTCAGGTTGCTTGTGTAGTTGAATGGTGAGCTGCGGTGTTTAGGAAGCATTGCTGTTCATCCTTCAATGGCCCTATCCGCTCGTATTGGTGACATACAACACTGCGGATAAGGTTCACCATTGTCCGACTGACAAGCGCAAGGCGTTTGAGCTTGTGGCTATTCTTAAGAAGCGGAAACGCGATTAGGCTGACAAGTTCGGTGGCGTGGAGAAAAAGAAGGTTAAACCCTTAAGCTGCGAAAGAGCGGATGGACAGGAGAAGACAATAAAAGCCACTATGCTGGCGGCCATTCAAACGTAAACTCAATTAATGTTTGATCAATGATAACCGATGTAAGGTGTTGAACTCGGTTAAATTCTTATACATGATAACCGATGTAAAGCGCAAGGGTTTCCGCTCCTTAGACTGCAATCCCATACAATTTCTCTATGTTCAAGGTTTTCCACTTTAGGCTAACTTTATGAGTTCTTATTTTCCCTATTTAGTTCCAGTCGCTAGTTAGTGAATAGTAGATAGGAAGTTCATTGTGCATAATCAGAGTTATGTTTATGCAAATTAATAATTTATACTTGATGATTCAGCATAATCCAGGGTTTTGGGGACAAACTTAGACTCCTCTAAAAGACGCATTTTGTTGTTCCAGCGCTGACTATATCCCTCTGTCTATTCCCTTAGGATGTCTGTACTGCACAAGAGGCTATCCCATAGTAGTGGCACAGAATCCATTGACGAAACGAAAGATCTAAAAGAAAATGCAACACTCATAACTTCAATTACCCCATGGACTCCTCCAAAGGCCGGGAACATCCCCTTTGACGGGCATGTAATACGCGAATTCCTCCAAGCCGCAAATTATGATCTCACTCTCCCGCCATATCCGCCAAATGAAAAACTCGAAGCCACTGTTTATGCGTATTTAAAGAGGTACAAGGAAGAAGAGAAGGTAGATGAATATTATATCAAAACTCTTCGACAAATGGTCCCACTCACTTGCGCTTCAACGGACTTTACATACCGCCACCACAGCCTCGAGGTAAAAGCCTTCATCTCAATATTTACCACGCTATTGCTCTCCATTGACGACACAGTTCAACGAATGCCTGAAGAAATCCTTCCAGACCTCGAGACACTTCCTAGGAAACTTGGCATGGGTGTTATTCAGACTGAAAAGTACCAGCATCCAAATATGGAACGATTCGTCAAGCATTTTACCTTGGAGTCACCAAAGCACTTTGGACCATATGGTTGCGCAGCAATAGTGAAGTCCACGCTAGACACACTTATGGGCTACATTATTGAGGGGAAATACCCAGAAGGGATAACAGCCTCGGTATCATCTGCAAGATTCCCTCGGTACCTTCGAATAAAGACTGGTATGTATCAGCTTTTTTAATGGAATTCTAAAGTTAATCTCTGTAGGTAACTCGGAAGCATTTTGGGCGTTCCTTTGGCCTGAATATCTTTTCCCAGAAGAAACCCACCTCAAACTACTTATTCCGACGGCACCGGATATTGTCGAAGTTATCGACACTGTTAATGATATTCTTTCTTTTTATAAAGAGTCAGTTGTGGGAAGCGAGGAAAACACATACATAATGAACTGCGCAAGAATGAAAGGCACCACCCCTGTGGAAGAAATTCGGAGAGAGTACAAAAGACAACTGGAGTTAATTAATGATATTAGGAAGGCGCTGACAGAGAATGAGAAGGCGAGGGCCGTTTGGGATACGTTTATTCATGGGTATTTGCGATGGCATTTGAATATGGACAGATATAGATTAGACGAGATTGGATTGAGACCTAGTAGAGGTTGATTGTTAGCGTAGTGGGGGTGCGTTTCCTGAGTTTTCTTCTGGTTTTCCCCAGGTTATGTCATAACATTTGTTTTTGCTAGTTAGCTGGAACGGTCGATGTCACTTCTCCTGGTAGTGATGATGACGTTTGACAGAATCACTGGCGCGATGGACGAGAGACAGGGAACTGCCACTTGGCACGGACTCTTTCATATAATCATGTATGTTTTCAATTATTTGGATTCTTGTTCGCAATCTTTCATTTCATTTTGGTTCCATTCTGATTTCCCAATCTCCTGATCGTCTGATTCTAAATATTCATAAAAATCATGTACTTTCCTTGGGAAATATCATCTCCCCTCTCATTATTCAATATTGTGTGTCCTTCATACCTGAACTGAACCGACTCAGTCACTCGAAAATATACCGGAATTGATTCTTCAATAAATATACTGAGCTGAGTAATGCTATGCATACATAAAGAGTGCTGATTTTGTGTGATTGTATCCTGCAGACACATCCTCAGCCGCCCTTGAGGAAATTTGTATCTATATGGGCGGTCCTGTGTAACAAAACCCCCAGCGTGAAATGTTTTCTCAAACACACACTCAAGAAATTTATCTACTCAAGAATCAATGTTCCAAATGTATACATTTTGTGCAACTGATGTCAAAAATATGGTGTCTGGAATGCACAAAAAATAACCTCCCATATCATCATATCATCATCATCAATATCATCATCAATCAATCATCAATCATCATCATCTATCTATAATTCTATAATATAAAGAGACATGAAGCCGCCCTGGCCATGTGCGAAAAGTTCCCACGCTGAAAGAATCAATTTTCCTCCGATGGAAAAAATACAGAAAAATAAAACAAAAATCTTTTTACCATATGTACATTTCATGAATAAAAATAAAAAATCTTCTATATCATAAAGTCATGAAGCCGCATAAAGGTGCTTCTATATACAAGTCGCATGAAGGCGCCCTGGCCATATATTGGTCAGCAATTGGTCAGCATTTGTCA